>JAJJMB010014022.1:1736700-1865031 GCA_023531105.1 Papaver atlanticum | reverse complement strand
CATGAAAAGTGTCGCATAATCACTATTACAAAGAACGATACAGGAGCAGTGTTGTTGGCACTGTTCCGCAGTCGCTAGAAAGGTTTTGCGAACTGTCGCTTATATGCGACAGTTTCCAACGACTTTCAGACGCGGGTCTTATGTTCTTCGTTTCTTCTTCTTCGCAGCAGCAGAACAGAATTTTGTCTTTGATTTTCTTTGCTTCTATAGTGCTCTCAACCTATCCAAACTCTCGACCCCCCCTCTGGAATTCGAAACCACCTATATATACATCACCAGGAAAATAAATCTCCAAGAAATCTCCGATTATTCTTTCTTTTCTTTCACCTCAAGTCTCGTGTTTATTTCCTTCTTCTTCTCTGCTTACGCGTTTTAGATGTTTCCAACCTTCCCAAATCTTCTCAAAAGAATCCCATAAGACATATCTTCCCTTAACTACGCGTAACTTCCAAATATATCAAAAAAAATCCCTGTTTTGCCGAGATGAAAAATATCCTTCCCTGTTTACTGAAATCACGTGTAGAACTCCTCTTTTCTCGATTCAATTAGTGTTACCAACCCTGTTTTGTCATACAAGATTGATGCCAGCTAATATCCAAGACAAACTCCTCAAAAATCTCGTCCAAATATCGATACAGAGAATTACGCAGGTGGTGAAGAATTTTCCCGCCAAAACAGCATCCAAACGGTGAAGATGATGCCCCTTATCCTGCTGCTGGGTGCCTTTAACACTTGGGGTGTCCTGGGGTGTAAATAGCAAGTGAGTGCCCCTTAGTAATTGAAGTACCCCTTATCCAAACTGAGAGTCCAAATAGCAGGTATCCTTCGGGTGCATTTATCAACTTTTCGAGCCGATTTCAACAAAAATGTTTATTTCCCAAAAATACCTACAAACACATAAAACACCATAATAAGTACAAAAATGGGTACTAACAATATACACAATAGAGATGAAAATAGACACATAAATGCATCTATCAGTCGCGGAATAGTAGTTATCTTGCCTTGCCACTCGATAATTTTCTTCTAGGTATACTGCGACAGCCTCTTGTGTCATTGCTCGTGGTTTGTCCTTTCCATCTACTGTCATCCCGTCCGTGATGCTGGGGTTTATTGCTGCGGCCTGTTTCATCCACTTCTTCAGCTCCCATTTTCTTTGTGTGCGTTCTTCCAATTCTCTTCGTATATCCTGTAGAGTCGGTGATGTGGGGTACGGGACTGGCGACATCTGCTGCACAACTTTTCCTTGATTTGCATTTGTTTGTTCCTGAGACTCATAGGTCGGTGCGATCTCATTCCTTATCCATGTCTCATCTTCACTATCATCGCTTCCTTCCTCTATTATTACTTCCTCGAGGTCGGTAGATCGGTTTTTTGGTACATCCGCTATATCCTCTTCTCGGCGTGTCATGGTGTGCTAGGCCCGAGCCTCCGGGTGTGGTCGCCAAATGTTGAAGGGTGATTACTAATTTATCCTACCCGTCCTAGTTACACCCTAATGACAACACCTTCTAGGAATGGAATGAGAGAGAACTTGCTTTCTATTTTACTATGTACCTCTTTATATAGGCTCTCCCAAAAGCCCTTCCTTTTATGGCATCATGCCACATGTCCTAATCCTCCTTAATTACCACTAATGACATCCCTTCTCTAATACAACCTCTTCCTTTTCCATTAATCCCTTCCCTATCCTTTTCTACCCGTGGATATTCCTTAGTGGACTTGGGCCTTAGTCCCCAAGTCCCCTCTGTTTCATATTGGGCTTGGCACCTTCTTATGGGCTACCTATCCCCATTAAGAGGTAATATTTTCATGTATCAACACTAACAACTACCGATTTATTTTAGATGGTCTTATATATATACATGGTCTCAAGGAAAAAAAGGAACGTGATAGGAAGAGAATTTAATAGAGTTTCATTTGCTAGAGCTTCCATGCATGTGTTGAAACTCCCACTTGGTTGAATCTTGGGTGGTCTGGTACCAAATCTAAAACCAGGGGCGGAAGCATGCCTGGACTAGGACAGGCTGAAGCGTTATGAAAATTGAAACAAGCCAGGGTAAGATTTTTAGTAAAATCCTTTATCCAGAAAAAAGAAAAAAAATAATCTTTCCTTCTCTTACTTTGAGGTCAGAAGAAAGACTGAAAGAAGGGAAATAGAAAAACCCTAGATAAGGAAGATTAAGAAGATGGTGATGACGACTCTGATGATGACTACTAGTGCTTCAGTGACTGATGGCAACTACAATGATGATAGAGCTGGTGACGGTGATGAAGAAGGGCTCCAACAAATTAAAAAGAAAAGCAAAAAAATGTGTGTCTCACATATGCACTTATTCTTTACACAAAATTGGTCAATTAACCCAATAACGACAATTCCTGGGTGAAAAAGACATATAAAATTTGATACTGTTTAAATGGACGAGAATGTAAAAATAGCCAGGATATAAACAATTTCATCCTACCTATTTTCAAATACTTTTTCTTATTTTAATTTACATCAGGATGCATCCAGTTTCATCCTCGCTATTTTTTAAGTTTAAGCCAGGATGAATCCAGATTCATCCTTGCTATTTTCTTGATGTCCATTTCATCCACTACTAATTTTTACTCATCCTTTAGAACCATGTTTTAAAAATATTTGGGCAATTGACCCAATTTCTCTATTCTTTTAAGTTTTTGCTATTAATTTGTGGAGGAACCGGTTCATGGAATTTAAAACTCCTTAGAATGAAATTGGGCCTTTAGGCTCGTAATACTTGATTGTATTTGAGCTGATTTAAACAACTTTTTCTTATAAAATTTTAACCTTTTCTGTAAAAGAAAATTTGTTGTTAATCAATGGATCCCTTCATTGGTAAGGAACAATGCTGTTGGATTATTGGATATCAGCAACATCGGCTCTAGTTCCATCTGATTGGTTGAGCCAATGACCGAATCTTGACCCCACATCTATGTTGACTGTGGTGATGATCATGATCAAGATTAAGATCAAGATATATTAGTATAACTAACAATAGAGAAATATCTCATTGGTTGACTTGCTGCTCCAAATGCCTGTCCGTACGTGAAAACATATCTCATTGGTTGACTTGTTGCTCCAAATGCCTGTCCGTACGCGAAAAAAATATTCACTGGTTGACTTACTGCGCCAACTGCCTGTCCATACGTAAAAGGAAAAAATATTCACTGGTTGACTCTCTGATCCAACTGCCTGTCCGTAAGTGAAAACATATCTCATTGGTTGACTTGCTGCTCCAAATGCCTGTCCGTACGCGAAAAATATACACTGGATGACTTACCGCTCCAACTGCATGTGACGCCTGACCGTAAGTGAATTGCTTTTTCTCCTCCGTGGCCTCGCCTATAGCGTTGATATTCATGGAAAACAGGTTTAACATTCATTTACTCAATAAATTTAGACATTAATTATACATAACTAGTACTCCCTCCTTTCCTAAATAATAGGTTGGTTTTGTATATAGATAGTGATACGGGTTATAACTCACGGCATGTTAATTATATGTATTATGGTACAATTATTCATCATAACTATAATAAAAAAGGGAAATTATCGTTTGGTCATATTTTATGTGGTCCCAAGTTAGTTTGGTCCACCAACAAAAAAGGGAGTTCTATTTGGTCCTTATTTATTCAAAAATATTAAAGAATCTAAAGTACTCTTTCTCTCTCTTATTTTCCCTCTTCCTAACGTGATATACATGATAGTTTTTTCCTTCTTCTATATTTTGTCTCTACTAATTTCTCTCTTTTCTTAACATTAATAAATAAAAATAACTTAAAAATTAAATATCTCTTAAAATATAACCTGGCTAGATTGGGGTATACCCATATTAATTGGGATATACCCATTTTATTCCCAACCATAATAGTGGGTTAAGGGGTGTCTAATGTGTATGAAGTTAAATAATTACCCTTCCCTTAATAATAACTAAAACTACCCCTTTTTGGTTTTAGATCCAAACCTCATTCTTTTCCTACTTCTTCTTCATCAATCTAATGATCAATTCCTTTTTTCTTCTCTATATTTTATCGTTTTCAAATGAAAAGAAATCGTCGATTAGAATTTTTCATTGTTGATTAATTCTTTAAAACTCTATCTAATACTTCAATTTTATGTTTGCATGTCAACTTAGGTTAGAAGAATCGAATTTGTGAATCTGCAGTTGCGACGCCGGCAAGGTGTTTGTTCCACGACCTTGCCGACTTTTCATGTTTAGATGTCGTCGTTGTCTTCCTAGGTTGAATACCATGCCGACTTTTCATATCTGGAAATGCCATTTATAGGGTCAGCACGATATTCAACCTTAATACCATGCCGACTAAATGTGTTTTTAACAGTCGTTGGTTTTGGAATTTTTACCCTGCCGACTAATGCTTTGAAAATGTTTGTGTTTCTGACTCCATATAGTTATAAAGTCAGCATGGTATTTGAATACTACCCTGTTGGCTGCGTATTAGTAGGCACTGTATGGATTATAGACCATGTCGACCAATTGTTTGGAAAATCATTTGTATTTCTTATATTCCGTTTTGTTATAAGCGGGCATGGTATTTGAATACGACCCTGCCGACTATTGTTTAGTCGGCATAGATTATAGTTATACGACCCTACCGACTGTGTGTCAAAAATAATAAAGTCGGCATCGTTATTTAGAAAGAAGCATGCCGGCTAAAATTAGTCGTTATCTTCTTAATTTGTCGACCTTGCCGACTTTTCATACTTTCATAACTGAAAGTGTTGATTTCTTCTTTAATTTTGAATATAATTTCATTCAACAACTTTGCAATTCCCTTTTTAGAAGTGTTTGGGTAGTATGCTTTCATTTCCGTTGCAAAAAATATTCTCAAAACAAAATTTTTTCATCAAACATCTTCCCACATAAGTTCAATCAAAAACAAAATTTCATAACTTAAATTCATAATTTCAGAAGTTTAAATCTACTCAATTAATTAATCTAAACTAAATTAATTAACATAATCATATTTTTTAGTGTAAATTAAACAAGGGTATATTAGTCATTTTGAAAATATATGGTCAATGGGTGTTTTACTTTACTTCATAATGACCCGGGTTTTGTCTCATTAGGTATACCTCAATTAATCTGAGTATACTCCAATTTGACCAGGTAATATAAGTTGAAAATTAATAAATTTACACAACGAGTACTCATTATAATATGTTTCGGAACTTTAATTTTTTTCAATATAATAGTAATTCATATATGGGAATGAACACTATTTTTGAAGATGGTAGTTCATTCTAGTTGTAGCAGTTCATTTCGTATAATGAACACTAGTGGAAAATAGGAGTTCCGCGACCGCCAGGACAGGTGATACATACGAGTTAAATGACCTGTTTTAACAATCTCAGATGGGGTCGCTGATATACGACCTGAATCCGTGGGTCGCAGAAAACTGAATGCAAATTGAAATGGAAATAAAATAAACTTTAACTGGAACTCATAAATTCATAATAATCTTTTTTAACATTCATTGCATTTATTAGTTTTTAGGTTCAAAATTACACAAAAACGGATTAAAATCCCGAGTTCGGACCAATATAAGTCATAGCCAAAACAAGTGACTAAAAACCCTTTAGAGGTCCGATCGTCTCGCTGTAGTATATGCCCCAAACACACACATGACATTGAGAGGACCTACATAAGCAAAATTCAGAATTTGTCAAGTTGAAGGATAGGTAATACACCAACGAAAATACAAGCTGCAAAAGGAAACAACTTACTCTCTTTAGAATCCATGTCAGAAATAGTAAGATGTAGACAAGATTAATATCTCAGAAACTTGCTCTAAAACTGGTGTAAGAAATGATGGTGCCTCTACTTTTTTGTGTATCCAAACAACCTAAATTGCTCAAACGTAAACTGGACAACAATAAGGAAGTGGCTGTTGATAAGGGAAGGTAGAGGTTGATTGAATTCGATACCAGTTATAAGACAACACATAGTGGAAGTATACGACCATATGAAAATTACTTTCCAACTAGTCCTGACAAAGGGGGCCACTTGTTACCCTGCATTGAAATAAATTATCTGTTAGAGGAAAATTCCTAGTGAACAAGAGAAAAAAAATTGAGTTTCGCAGGGCACATAAAAATGAAAAATAAAGTGACGAAGTTCTAACATTCAAAGTGCAGTGTTCAATCAGTTAACAAAATAAACCATGCAAAATATATGCATGAGTTGAATCCTTTACATGAAACTTGCAGAAATTGAATCATACAAAATACGAGTTCCAGTGGTCGAAGTGGATGTTCTTACTAGTGGGTGTATGGGTGAGGGTGTGTGGGGGTGGTGTGTGTGGGGGTGTGTGTGTGGGGTGGGGGTGGGGGTGGGGGTAGATAAATGGGTGGAATACTGATGTACATGTACTTATCTAAATTCATAACCAATAGCCTGAGGAAAATTAGGTAACAAAAATTAGTACACAACAAATAAACAAGCCCATGTTGTTCATAGACATCTGTAGTTTTGACTAACAAAATAAACAAAACATAAAAAATCGCCGCGACTTAGGTACCTCACAATTTTACTGTCGAAGTTCAAGCACATTTTCCAACGACGTTCTTTTTTCCGACAAGAACATTGATTCCTATCGTTGCACCTGACTTTCGGTCACATGATGCAAACCCCAGTTTCTGAATTCAGGAATTAAGCGTTGAAGATTATTAATACTGAAGAGGTAAGGTTAGTTTCCAATTTTATAAACTTCAAACAATACATTTCCAAGTAGAGGAGATTACCAAAATAAAAATGAAAATGTGCACAACGATTAGATAGTGGTCAGCATACCGTACAAATATAATCCATGAATCACTAATCATCGGTGTCTACTCAAAACAAGTTAGTGAAGAGCATGTGGATTAACTGAAAAATGAAGCATCAACCATTCAAAATATACACACATAAAATGCAACAAAAATCATGTATCTAACTAGGAAAATAAATTGATATAATGGCAAAATTTGGTAGTTATGGTATCAGCATACTCATGGAACTTAAAATCACAAATGGAACCCATTTTGGACTTTACTAAGATCTCCATTCCTAAGACAACTTCATAGCTATTTTTTTCTTTAACATTATAAAAGTGGAACAACTTCTAAGACACGTTTATCTGAACTTTTAATAAGTTTGAAGCTCTAATAATACTGCAACAATAATTAAAGGATTCAAGGAGCATAAGCACTCAAACTATACTTAATGATCAAAGTTGGAACTACATTACCAAGCATTCACGTTTAAGGCCGTGAATCCAAAGAGGGTCTATTACAAAACATCAACAGAAAAATCCAGATACAAAATAAATAGTATTTTAGCTATTATAGAATCCAAAAAGAGGAAAAAAAAACTACCACATCGTTCATGCGTATCACATAATACTTGACTTATTACTAGTTGTCCATTACTCATTCATCACAGGCTTGTTCTCGTTGGCCTTCCATCATCTAATTTCAAGGGAATGTAATAAACATAAGTCACTTTTCGTCATGCTGTATCATTTCATCATTTAATTTCAAGGAAATGTAATGGTTCACCATATATACCTTGTCATACTTCTCGAAGTCATACCGTTCTTCTTGACTACAATTTCATCCAATTGGTGATATATTAATCATCCCACTTCTGAATTCCATAAATGTTTCCCTGTTGAAACAGTAACAAGAAAATTAAGTTATCTTCCATTTAGCCAGCTACTAGGTACATACACTAATCTAAGTCATTGTATTAAACATAAGTCACTTTTCTTCATGCTGCATAAACCTATCTACTTATTAAACTTTCTCTGTAGAATTTGACTAATGTAAGTATCATTTGGTAGAGTGGTATCACATTGCACATCATTCTTAAAAAAAAAAAACTGTTCGAAATGTTAACATCCCTTGTTACATTAACAAAGGATACAACAATTAAATCACGATGTTAGGCTAAAAAAAAATACTGCAAGTTTGCAAAACTGCATCTTTTCCACTCTAGTCTTCAGCTGCAAACAAAATCCCAACTACAGGAATTAATATCTTGGAGATAAGTAAATCCCTTGTAATAGATCCCCAAATATATGTCTTTACCCAAATCATAAAGTTATTTAGTTAAACAATAATCACAGTAAGTGAACTTCTCCGACATACACTTTCACAATTTCATGAAATTGAACAACCAAAATCTATTGACAAAGAGAAATCGGATCAAAACACACAAACCTTGATTTTCTGAGAGTGTCATTGCAATATGATGACAATTATAATCCTTGAATATGACTTCGGATTGTTAATTCTGCTCGTGTAGGATACCCTGTAACAAAAAAAAAAAAAAAATGGCATCCGTCAAAAATTAGAGCAAATCATAAGCAATTATCTAGCATCACCAGTAAAACCAATATAGTTAATAACTATAGAATCGTGAAAATAATACCATTATGATGGGGTTAAATCCTTCTTTTGCGAAGTTCCGTAAAGACTCAACAACAAAAAAAAAAGGAATTGTTAGCCTACAGATCTAAATAAAATTAAAATTTGTATTCAGAATTAGAGTTAGGGGTTTTGATTCTTACACTAGGAGAAGAGATCTTCTACCCCTGGATGATTTTTATTGCAAGGAAAGATAAAAAAAGGAAACACCTTACTGTAAAAAACGAGAGAAAAAATCAAAAGAAATCAAATCATTTACAATACTAAAAATTTATCAAATTTATGGAACAAGATCGATATTACCCTGATGATTTCAAGAGTAAAATAACTAGATCTAGTGTTACATAGTTTCCTCTTGATTTCTTCTGATACATGGGTTTTGATTTTGAGATATGGGTTAGGATAAAGCTTTGATTTCTAACAGTAACTTTCAATTTGTGAAGTGAGAAACGATATAGATTTGTATTCTATGGTTCTTGTGGGTTTCATTGATTTCGAGGAAACGAATTAAATCAGTGTAGAAAATGAAAAAGAAGGTGTTGATGGAAGTAGTGGATGGAGTTGTCTGTGGTAGTGAATGGTAATGGAAGTGGTGAGGTGAAGGTCGAAGGGAGAAGAGATAGGTTTTCTCAGGTTTTAATGGAGAGATGGGATATCTTAATCCCAACCGTTAGATTACTTTGGTTTCAATCCCCAGACTATGATCAGTGGTCGCTGAATCTGTGGTTCGATAGGGATAAGATGGTAAATAAATTTTGTTATTCAGAGACCGTTTATTAAGCTCTCAGATTTTTTTCCGTTTTATTATTATATCAGAGACCGCTTTGTTTGGTCAACGGTCCAACTACCGTCAATGAGGGTCACTAGTGGAACTCGTACATACTAGCAATTTATTTTGTAGAATGAACTCATAATAGTAGTTCATTTTGAAGAATGAAATCGTAATGGTAATTCATTATTATTATAGTTCATGTTGTAAAATGAACTCGTAATGATAATTAAGTATGGTAATTCATATTGTAGAATGAACTCGTAATAGTTGTTCATTATGGTAGTTCATATTATAAAATGAACTCGTAACTGGTAGTTCATATTGTAGAATGAACCCATGATAGGAGTTCATATTGTAGATTGAATTGCTAATGGTATTTCATATGGTAGAATGAACTTGTAATAGTAGTTCATTATATTAGTTCATTTTGTAGAATGAACTCTATATTATATTATCCTAAGTGTTCACTTTTTAGAATGAACTAGCTAGTATGGTAGTTCATTAAAATAGTTCATTTTGTAGAATGAACTCATATAATAGTTCATTTTATAGTTAAATTTTAGCTAAAAGATAAGGTAAAAATTAAAAGCTCCGAAATATAGCGACAGTGATACTCGCTGGAAAACTCTCGCCGAGGGCTTTCCGAAGATATAAAGTTTATCATTTTTGGACATGTGGTTCAAAAGATATTTCCATTTGAAGTTTTTATTTATTAATTTTTATTAAGAGAGAGAAAACAGAGAGAAAGAGTATTTCTGCCATTATTAAAAGACTGTGACATTATTGATGATGTCACCATGCGTGGGTATTCTCCACCCTAGGACCAAATAATACTCCATCCATTTCAAAAAAATAGTCTGGTTTCAAAAAATCAACGCAGCATAAATTGCCTCCAGGGCCAAGAAAACTACCTCTTGTAGGAAATTTGCATAACATGTTGGGCTTGACGCACCAGACACACAGAAATTTGGCCAATAAATATGGACCCCTTCTGCACTTACAACTTGGTGAATTTTCTGTTGTGTTCGTCTCTTCACCAAGAGTTGCGAAACAGATAATGAACAACCACGACTTGGTTTTTGCAGATAGACCGGATTTTTTTGCTGGAAAAATTACGGGATATGATTCGAGTGGTATATCACTTTCTCGCTATGGCGAATACTACAAGCAAGTAAGAAGGATTTCTGCAATGGAGATGCTTAGTGCCAAAAAGGTTCTGTCATTTAGATCAGTAAGGGAGGAAGAAGTGTCAAATATGATTCAGATAATTTCATCGAAATCCGGGTCACCAATCAACTTGAGTGAGCTAATTACATCCTTGAGCAATGACATAGTCTCCAGGGCAGCATTCGGTAATAAATGCAAAAATAAAGAAATGCTCGTATCAGCACTACAAGAAACCGCTAGTTTGGCAGATCTTACCTTTGAAGATCTATTCCCATCACTGAAATTGCTTCATTTTATTGGCGGAACGAAAGAGAAAGTTACGAGGATACATAAAAAGATCGACACGATTCTTGAAGAAATGCTTGAGGAACACAGAAGGGATAGATCATTGAGATATTTAGAGGAAGATTTGTTGATGTACTTCTTCGGGTTCAAGACAGTGGTGAGCTTAAGGTTCCATTGACAACCGATAATATTAAAGCAGTCATTGCGGTTAGTAAACTCTTCTAGTGTTTCATTATGACTGCATATGCATAAACGAAAGTGTTCATTGGGTTTTTTTTTCTTTCTTTTTTCCAGGATATATTTGCTGGAGGAACCGAATCTACAGGCACTACAATAGAATGGGCCATGTCTGAACTGCTGAAAAATCCATGTATTATGGAGAAGGTACAAACTGAGGTGAGACAAGTCTTCGACGAGAAGAAACAACATGATGAAACGGACATTGCAAAAATGGAATACTTGAAGTTAGTAATCAAAGAGACCATGAGACTACACCCTCCGGCTCCACTCTTAGTTCCAAGAGAATGTAGGGAGAGATGTGAGATTGATGGATATGATATCCCGGCGAAAACCAAAGTGGTTGTCAATGCATGGGCTATAGCAAGAGATCCGGAATATTGGAATGACGCTGACGAATTTAAACCAAAGAGGTTCCGTGGTAATTCAGTGGATTATAAGGGCACCAACTTTGAATATATTCCCTTTGGAGCCGGTAGGAGGATCTGTCCAGGGATTTCCTTTGGGGTAGCTGTTGTGGAACTAACACTTGCTCAGTTGTTGTACCACTTTGACTGGAAGATTACTGCAGGAGGGAAACCAGAAGATCTAGATATGACAGAGCTCTATGGTATAACAGTTAGAAGAAAATATGATTTGTTAGCTATTCCCATCCCTTCTGTCCCTTCGTGATTTTGTCAAGTGTCTTTGTGCAACAAGTAATGCTTATTACATGATTTTCTCTATTGTATGTCTGACACTGAGTAATGATTTTGTCAAATGTCTGTCTGAAAATATGTAATATGATTTAGGGCTTATGGGTTCGTTTCAAACAATGGTGATAGAAAATTACTTCTCTATTTCAGAAGCATCTCTTTTTGAAGACGACAACTATCTTAAATGGTTGAATTTTATTCCGATTTATACCATCATTCCTCCTCCTTACAAAATTCGGATACTATGCAGTTCATCGCTCTTTGTCTTCGTGATTTATTCGTAATTTGTATCTTTAACTTTATTTGGATTTTAATTTTCTTATTTTATGATGTTCTTGATTATCTTGTAAACATCCATATAACCTCTATTTCTTCTGTGAAATAAACATGATATCAGGAAAAAGAAACAACAAGGTATATAAACAAATAAATTTTTGATGGGTGCAATATATGATTGGTGCGTGGGGGATAATTAGGGAGCAGACATTTTTGCCAATTTGGTTACTGGTTTTTAACGGATTAAAGTTCTGGTCAGTGAAAGGAAGGGTATTTCGGTGATTCTATAAACTTTTGGTAAAGCCTATCGTCTGCTTGCCGTTTCATCTTCTCTAAATATATCGTCTGCTGGATTCTCGTTTTTGGAAAAATTAGAGAAATTAATCAATAAACTCACTGATTTCCCCCATAGATCAAATTCAAATAAAAACAAGCAACACCCATGATTTTGATGATCTAATAGATAATCTAACAGATATAAGAGAGTTTTTTCAAATCTCCTGAAAACCCTAACTTTAAAAAAGTCACTTTCAAATTCAGATCGTCAATAGCCTTTACTTTCAGGAATTAGATAAAAAAAATCTGATCGATATCTGCTAATTCTTGTACGATGTAGGGATGTATATGACAAATAAATCTTATCAATTTATCCCAAATATCCTCGACCGTTGTCTTCTCCACAATTAACTAAACAAGATCACCCGTGAACTGAATCTTTGGGAGCTAAACATCGCACAGCCTACAGGAGCGCGATAAAATCATTCCAGTAGCAGGCGATTACAACGCGCTCGACTAATCCCTACTGACGAATGCGATGATGTCACTCAGTCACACCAAACACGTGAAGAGCAGCGCGGAAATAGCGCAAAGAACATTCATAGAGGCGATTGTATCGCCCTCAACATCCCGAAAATAAAAGATCAATTAGCTGTCCTCCACTAAATAACCCCCATAAAAGGTACCATAAGCCATTGTAAGGGAGAGATCTAATTTTTGGGAGTTGTAGTGAGATTAATAGGAGAAAGAAAGTGTTCTTGACCTCCAAGCTAGGGTTTTCCCTTCTCATTCTTGTATTCTTCCTTGATAATCTAATATAATTATTAGTGAGATTTCTATGATATCTTAGTGTGTTGTTAGCTAAATCTTAAGGGTGTAGGTTGTAGGATTTCCTACAACCACATTTTGGCGCATAGAAACAACTTGGATTAGTGGAAGAGTGATATTTCCTTTTTAAAAGGTTTTCATAAAGGATTTTCAACCAACTGTTGGTTATATCTCCATAGAAAAACTTACTTATTATTCATCGGATTCCTTAAATTTAGAATAGGATCGTAAATTTTATTTTTCGCAAGGAGAATATTTGGTGATTAGTGGTACCATTTTTCGTAGATCTTGAAAAGGATCAATTTATACATTGTTAAGAGAGAAATTGTTCCAGGTACAAAAATGGTAAGAGGAGCATCTACAGCTGAGAATTTGACAACAACAAGAAGAATTAGGAGAATCGCGCTAAGAAGAGGAGGTGAAACAGGCGAATCATCAGCAATGGGTGAGGATAATAATCGAAACCAACAGATCCAGCAGCAAAATCAGAATGTGACGGTGGAAGTTCACAACCAATATTATGATAATGTAAGTTTGTACACTTTCGATACAGATACAGCGGAAGAAGGAGGAGAAAGAACGCGGGAGGAAGGTCCAATCATGGGAGAAGATGAAGGCTTGATGATTCATGAATTGAGACAACAATGGATTGAAGAGAGTCGTAGGTAGGATGAAGCAAGGGCGAACCTAACATGCCAAAACGCAGAGTTACGAGAAGAAAATGAAAGGTTGCAGGAGCAGAAAACGCGCTCAGCTTCTAGGACGACGCGAACAACATCAGTAGCAAGAACAAGCAGGAGCACGTCCAGAAGAACCCGATCAACAAAAAGAGAAAACCAGGCAGAGCAGCTGATGAATAACAACCATGTTCAACTCCTTAATGTAGGCGACAATATACAAGGGCAACGCGATAACAATCGCATGGATCGGAACCGCACAGATCATGGATATGGAGCATAGGGCGAATATGATCGCTTAGTCAATGAGAACGCCCATCAAAATGATCAAGAGAATGAACAGGTGGCTTTCAAAGAAAGAAGAGAGAGGACTCATAAGAACCGACAAACGCATGAAAGGAGAGAGAAACAGAGACGCAGGAGGGATGATGCTGAAGAGCGTGAACTACAGAGAGCGGTACGTCAAAGTATAAAAGATAATAGAGAAAGGCAATCAAGGTTGAAGAGACCGATGCAGCAAGAGGAAAACATCAACCAAACCATATGGAAAGAATTATAAGAATTGAGAACGATGTTGACAAAGAAAGATGGAGGGAGAAGGCAATTGGAAGAGGCAATAGAAGAAGCGGGAAGGTCACCATTTACACGAAAAATACAACTAGTACAAATCCCATCAAAATGCATTTTTTCGGTGTTTACCAGTATTTTTGACGAGACTATATGCGCGGTCCAACACATCAAGGCCTACAACTTGTCTCTATTACAATGGGGACATAATGAGGCGGTGTTATGCAAATATTTCCCAACAAGGTTATCAGGAGATGCCTTAAAATGGTTTGATGGAATACCTGCAGGAACAATTCAATCATTCAACCGTTTGCAAAGCATATTCTTAGGAGCATACATCAGTAATAACATGCTGCGTCCAGGAATTGAAACAACTTTTAACCTAAGGAGCAGACCTGATGAAAGTCTATGCGGAATACAACGAAGCGTTAGAGGACAATGTGTAGCGAAATGGCGGGAAGAGTCGAAGAGAGAAATTTAATCCTTGCCTATGTTAACGCAGTGTTCCCGACTGACTTGTTATACACGCAGATCTTTAGGATCAGGCACAAAATACCAATGGCAGAGCTGCGCGAATGCCAGGAAGAATATATCGCATTGGAAGAGAGATGGATTCATACCCAGTTGCCGCAACGAACGTAAAGGAAGGGAATGCAAGGTTGCTACCAAGGATCGCAAACGCAGTCGCGAGCACTTCTCACGGAAATCCTGAAAAAATAGTTGTAGAAGATAATCAAAAGCAGGTGGCAATGAACATCAGAGACCAGGAGATGTTTGAAAGGGAGTACAGGGAGAGACAGTAAAATAACCAGACCGGAAACAGCAAATATGGCAGGTTTAACAACCAAGGAGATGGATATGGTGAACATATGAGGTACAATACTCCCTGGTATGAGATAAAGCTACCACATTTGAACACACCCATTGAGAAAATCTGGGAGGCTGTGATCCTGATGGAAGAAATGTCGGTACCACCAAATCTTGGAATGGAACCACCTTCAGGGAGAAAGAGCAAAGACTTCCTTGTCTATCATCGTTTCCATGGGCATACCACAAGTAACTGCAGAAACGTGCAAAGAATTGTGTTGAGAAAAATCAAGGAAAATTTAATCATTTTTTGACAGTACCAGGCGTGAATTTACCTCCCCCACCACAGAGGAACCAACCAACAACAGAGGCAGGGTGGAACACGTACCTAATTGAAGTGGGAGACAACGCAAGGAACCTCCAGTGCAACTCGATTATCCACTCATCTAGGAGTATAGAAGATTTCCACGACAACGTCTTGAGTCGAGTGCATGCTAGAGATATTGAAGGGAAGGAGATATATAATTTTGTAAGGGCGTCGCCATTACATGATTGGAAGAAACAGGAGATTTCATTCACTGCAGCAGACGCACTAGGTGAAGGAGAACAACATACCATCCCACTGGTTATCAAATTAGAAATTCAGCCAAGATCTCGAGGAGGAAGAAATGAAGAAGAGAAAAGTGAAAATGCATGGGCATTGAACAGGATTCTGGTGGATTCAAGGAGTTCAGTGGACATATTGTTTTACCACGCATTCAAAACAAGTGGAAAAGACTCAGATCTGATCCCGTCCACATATAAAATCTACGGGTTTAATGGCTCGGCTAACAAGCCCAAAGGAGAAATAATTATGCAGATTCCCCTAAGAAGCATAACCACAGAGGTGGTATTTTGTGTAGTCGATGTTGAATCGCCTTATAATGCACTTATGGGAAGACCATGGCTCCATGGGATCTTGGGAGTCGCTTCCACATATCACCAATGTGTAAAGTTCCCTTTGCCTCAAGGCGTGGGAATGATTAAAAGAGATGTGGAGGTGGCGGAGACCTTCCATGAGGTAGACGTTGAGCAGAATGAAGGGCGGGTAAGAAAAATAAGAAATTGGAAGGAAGGCGTGAATGAAAGCAAGAGAAGAGAAAAATTAATGGTCGATGTTGTGAACAAAGAGGAGGAAATGGTGATTGAAGGTATGAATTCACAAGACGTGAATGAAGGCGGTCGTTGTGGAAGAGAAAGGCGACAGTGAAAGGCGTGAATCAATTATCTAACAATCTTAAAGTGCGGTAGTTAACGCACAATTACAGAGCAAATAAGGCGGAGCTACCATCATTCCCCAGAGATGTGTTTATTTTGAAGGATTTTATTTATATTAAGCAGGAAAGAACAACGAAGAAAGCAGAAAATGTATGAACAATGAGGAGTTTCTTCTTCAAATTAATCAGATGATTCAAATCTTTACAAGTAGAAGACAAAGGCAATATTAAGACCTTTTAATAAGGCCTCAATAGGAGGCAATAAAAATAAAACCTCTAACTAGGGAGGCTAGGCATCCAACTATGGCGTGCACCCTAGTTCGCACAATGTGCAAGAGGCACATCCACGTAAGACCTAACGCGCATCATAATTGGGGGAAACCTAGTAATGCATGTTTCAGGGGAAGGATAAACCAATCTGAAACTTGACTCATGGAGATAGGGGCGAAACAAAAGCCTATCCAGTTAAGACCCCTGAATTAAAAACTCAGGGAATAAGTTCTCTCCTAAAGAGTGCAGAAACTCGTTCAGGGCGTCGAAGTACACGGTTAAAGTCCTGGCTATGATGCACTCGGTCCTCAAGAAACCCCACTTAGGGTGTGATCTCGTAACCATAAGCCATATCGGCGGAGGGATAAGAGACCACGAAAACAACTGGTTGTTGCATCACTGGATGGGAGGAGCCCAACATGCATGTTAGCGGTGACTTCCTTGAAGGGGAAATCAGGGGGAATATAAGGGACGACACCCTCCACTAGGGAAATGAATTATGTCAAAGACGTCAATGTCACGGGGATAATACTCACGGGAGTATCTAGGCCTGTCGCATTGTCGCGCGAAAATATCCTGCAGAGGCAAATACTAAAGATGATAAGGCGAGATCAAAGGGCTATGGCTTGAGAGAGTAATAGCTGCCCAAGATTTCGTCATCCGACCAATAAGAATACTCTGGGGCAAGCATAAGACCCATCAACAGAGTGAGGCTAAATAAGACCTCTAATTAGGGGGGCGTAATAAGATCTTAAAAAGAAACACATATAGACCTATGAGACCATTATTTACAGATTACAGGGCGAATATAAAAAATGGACAAAGGCGAACAAACAAAGCGAAAAGAACGCAAATAGAGGTAATAAGAGTATAAGCAAAGAAAATGAGACAAAATGGCATAGCCAGATCAAAAGAGCGATCAAAAGAGAAAAGTATATAAAGAAAAAGACAACAAACAAATAAACCGAGGCAGGAACAGCATCAAGGTACGTAACTAACCTAAAATTGAAAGGCCCAAAAAATACGCATGGCATAAATATTTGAAGGACCTATCGCATACACGCATATGATTGCCTAATACATACGCCTAAGGGTGAAGAACAGAGGAAAGTATGGGAATACAAATTTAAACGGGCAATGTTATTCGCCCTTACGCACTTTGAATTATTCGGGTTTATTCTTTTTAAAATATAAAGGGAAGGTGTTTGTTACTAACAAGTGAATGCATGAAAAAGGAGGCTAACACCATGAGAAGAAGCAACTAAGAAAATATATTTATAGAAAACCAAGACTATACAATAAATCTGATTGTACACAGACATAAAAGACAAGGTAAGAAGAAAAAGGGAATAAAATTACAAATAATAATAATAATAAAGACGAACTAAGTCATCAACCCACGCGATCCTGCTCCGTACCAGATGAACTTGCTCCCTCATTGCTTTCACCCTCGCTCTCGCCTTCTTCCTCATACTTCCCTTCACTGTCAGAAATGTCTATGTCTTCATCATAGGGAGGAACAACAGGGAAGTCGAATTCCATGGGAGGAATATTATGAAAGGCACAAATATCATCCGCGCTTTCTTTGATGCGCTTATTCAGTTGATGAAGTGTCTTCTTATGGGTTTTGGAGACGGAAATTATCAGCTTCTTCTTAAGCTTAAGGTACTTGGAATCCCTGGAAGAATATTTTAGCTTCAGGGAATTCATCTCCTTCGTCATATCATTAATCTGTTGGAGATGACCTTTCTCAACAGCTACAAAAAGGAGAAGGCCAAATGTTAGTATGGAAGGTGAAAAGAATTAAAAGAACGACATTCATACATAGGGCGGTCCAGCTAAAACAACCTACTTTTTCAGAAAGGATAGCCTTAATCGTGTCAGCGTGATCTATTTCTAAACTATCGCGAAAGGCCAAATCTGTCCTAGCATTATCAATAACTCTTGCAGCCCATTCAAACTCTTCATCCCTCCCAATAAGTAGTCTTGAACGGATCATATTTTCGCGAGCAAGCAAGGCGTTATTTTCGCCCACAACTCGATCTCTCTCTACTTTTGCTGAGAGAAGCGTGTCTTGAAAGTCATCTAAAGCGCGAACGCCCTTAATAATGGCCTGGTCTTTTTCAGTCATTAAGGCACTCCTCTTCGCCTTTAAATCCTTAATTTCCTGTTTAGCTTCATGAAGGCGGTTCTTGAGGCTATTATTGCGCAAAATCCCGCCATATCAAAGAGAGTCGGGAGGAAAGCTTACGAAAAACTAGGAAGGACCTTATATTGTCAAAAGCATTGCCGGAAATAGAGCATATGAGCTCACTAATAGTGAGGGACAGATCACGCTCACCCATCCATGGAATCGTCTATATCTCAAGAAATATTATTCCTAAGTGATATAATGTATCGCCATAAAAAAAAACAAAGAAATGGAAAATGTACTTGGTACAATATTTCCAATGAATAAAGCGCTCCTTCAGCAAAACGACAAGCCACAAGCATGCAACAAAGTCTCTTTGACAAATGAGTAAGACCTCATTAGGGGGCAACAAAGTTACATATTAAAACCTCTACTTAGGGAGGCTAGGCATCCAATGATGACGTGCACCCTAGTTCGCATAAATGCAAGAGGCCATATGTAAGACCTAACGCGCGTCATATTGGGGAAAACCTAGAGAAGTTACTAATATTGGGGCGAAATAAAAGCTTATCCGCTCGAGGCCACTGAGAACGAACAACTCAGCGAATAAGTTCTCCGGCAAGGGGTGTAGAAACATGATCAGTGGAGTAAAAGGAGTTCCTGGCATTGACTACACTTGGTCCCAAGTAAACCCACCTAGGGTATTGTCTTATACCCAAAAGCCATATCGGCAGAGGGAATAAGATCACGAAAACAACTGATTGTCCCATGACTGTTTAAGATGGGAAAATCAGGGGAAAGGGACGGCACCCTCCACTAGGGAGCTGAATTGTGTCAAAACGGCAATGTATCGGGGCTTATACTCACGGGAGTATTTAAGGCATGTCGCATTATCGCAAAAATAACCTAAAGAGGTAACAATATGATAATAAAGATAAGGCGAGATCAAAGGCCAATGACTCGCAAGAGCACATGGAACTGAGATCTCGTCTCCCAACATACTGAATCCCCCGCCTAAGGAAACCATAAGCCATTTAAGTTCTATATATGCGGGAAGACACAATAAGACCTTACTTAGGAGGCAAAATAAGAAACTTCGTCAAAAGTCACGCGAATACAAGTAACAAAAAGGCATGATGAAAGCTGAGGCAGCACATCCATGAGAACATGATCAAAGGATACGGTGGAACACAGAAGGAGAAACGTTATCAACAGATCAACAACCAATATGGGGCAAGTATAAATTTAACTTTCGCCTAAAATTAATATTCGCATAATTCTGATATTCGTGCTCTATTCTTTTCGCACTCATTTAGTAAATATTCGCACCATTCACATAAGACATTTCGTGTTAGATCAAGCATATTGTTTAAGGCGGCAATCCTCTTCGAAGGTGGAAAGCAGAGGCAAGTATGGGAATACCAAAATTTTAGTGGTTTCCACCTCCTCAGTAATTACCTTAAATATCTTAGAGTATGCTTCCCCATAGCCGAGGCACATTTAGTAAGTTGGCATAAGATTACTAACATTATATTAAAAGTAAATAGCATTGGTTTTTGTTATTTGTCCTGTCTCCAAACTTTGAATGCAGAAAAGAAAATACCATTGAGAAGTCATGTTATGCCCCCGAAGCTTGGGAGCGCCCAAAAATCATACAGACAACAGAAGAGAAAGGTATACAAAACAATACAACTAGAACTTCCGCTCGCGAGCCTCCATCCTCATTAATTTCCACTCCTTCGACAACTTGAGGTTCTTAATGATCACTTTGGCCGCTTTTAATATCTACCTCATTGGTTTCTCCCTCAGAAACGATATCACCCTCATCGGATCCACCCTCAGAGTCAGCATCCTCTCCATTAGTATCGCCCTCAGCATTGAACAGGTTGCCCTCGACTTCACTATCTTCTTCGCCCTCGATAGTTTTTTCCTCACCGCTAGGAAGACCCACCATCGCCCTTAATCAACTCCAACTCCCGCTACTAGGCAGATGTTTCCAAGCTAAAACGCGTATAGACATACAACAGTAAACTACATCCTTCCAACAATAAATTTGATTTTTCGAATAAAGGGACCGACTCTTCTAAAAGATGGATTGGCAGATAATTATTTTCGTATGGTTGTTATTGGTAACCCAAGAATCAAATTGAGCGAGATTGGTGTACCAAACAAATGAGAGGACATACTATCATGATTAGTGAGTATAAAGGAAGGCAAAATTATGCCTCTAGATGGCCCCCAGTCGCAATGACCACGCTCGGCCTGCAAGGCAACTCGGCGACTTCATTGATCAAAATGCCGACATGTCCCTTGCGGTGTGTGAAGGTGACTCTAAGGCGATACTTCACCTTCAAATTATCAGGCAGCTTACTGGTGGTAGGAATCTCGGAATCATAAAATAGAAGAGGAAGACCCGCCTTCAGTTGTCCAAGCGCGAGAGGCATAAAATTCGCTCTCCATTGTTCTCTAAGACTCCTCTCTTCATCCAATAGAGTGGTAGAAGATGAATCCCCTAGAACCGAAAGTGTGAAACCTCTTTTCTTAAGCTCTCCTTGAAAGTTTTCAAGGTTCTCTGTAGGTTTCTTGGTCGCCTTAGGCTTCAAACTACATGATCAGTATGGGAATACTAAAAGAAAAAGCAAAGCAGAAGCTTGGAAAACAGTTTTAATGGCATAAATAAGATCACGGGAACTATGATCACATCATAGAGATGCAAAAAGTAAAGAGCTGAGGTAAATTAACTCACCGTGAAGAAGATGTAGCAATAACAACAGGAACGGACATATTCTGATCTGCCATGAGAAAGGAAGCAAAATTGCAGAACTCGAAAAAGAAGAAGTTGAACAGAAAGGGAAGACAGTATAAAAACAAAATAAAAGATTTACCTCTCTCCTGGGTATTTATTCGAAGAAAAACAGTAAAGACGTGCCGCCTAAAAAGAAACAAAACGGTCAACACGTGTAGCAGTTACGCGGAAAATACGGAAGTGTGTCGAGTAAGACAAAGAAGATGAAAAAACAGGGTTGACGCGAAGTTTGACCAGATTTCTCGCATTATTCCACTTAATTAGAAGAATAACGTGGGAAGAGACAAAATGTAGGGGAGAAATATCGCACAAGACAAATATACAACTTCGCTCTTAACAAAACAACCATAAGCACGAAGACATAATAATTACCAGAAAATAAGGCTAAGAATAGTCACGCAAGAATAAGAAAAGAGCGCGAATAATAGTCACACGATAAAGGTAGCGCAATTATTAACTCCATCAGAAGAAGCGCGAATAACCAAACAACAGCGCGACAGAAAGAGACAGCTTCCAAAAGCCTGGCGTGTAAGACAAACTAGAAGAGAATCGGTCAGCTATATATAAATATGTAGAAATGAGAGAGATAAGTTAAGAGAGATAAGCTAAGAAAGTTCTCAGTAAAAAAAGAAACAAGTTCAGCTTAGAATTTAGCCTACATCTCTGTACTCTCCATTGTTATGAACTTAGCTTGAATCCACTATACGAACAATATACATTTTTCATAAAGAGTTTAGAAAGATCATATAAGTGTCAAAGTAGTGAATAATATCATTAATGTTTGAGTTGATCAAAATGACTTAGACTTTGTGTTATTATCATTATTGGGTGTAGTTGTGGGATTTTCTACAACTACAGTTGTTGTTGTACA
The DNA here is from genome assembly GCA_023531105.1 of Papaver atlanticum. Classification (NCBI taxonomy): domain Eukaryota; kingdom Viridiplantae; phylum Streptophyta; class Magnoliopsida; order Ranunculales; family Papaveraceae; genus Papaver; species Papaver atlanticum. The sequence continues at coordinate 1,842,661 of JAJJMB010014022.1, read as the reverse complement.
TCAGGGAGATCACTCCTTGTGGTCAAAATTCCATCGGAAGCTGCCGGAGGATTTTCCTTGTTGTGTTGTTGGAGTAAACCAGGAAGATCCACTGTTACATCTGTATCGAAATCAGGAAGCATATGATCATCAATGTTAAAATTAAGAAATTTCATACAGACAATGAAACAGAAGTTAAACATCAACAAATAAAAACAGAAGAACCACAGTACACATCATAAATAATACAAGAGGAAGAAAGTCCATACCTTTCTATATCTTTTCTATTTTCTATTAAACAAATTTCTTAATTTTCCCCTTAATTTCTAATTTGTCGAGCAACTTCTTGGCACCAGCAATTTCCATTTATGAAAGTTTCTTCAAATACGCAATTTCTCCATAAGAAATCATCAATTTCTGATTAAAAGTAAGAGACCCAAGGCAAGAAACATCATACTTTTTCGACGTATTTTGAGGAATTGGATCCAGTAATTGGACCAAGTTCGGTACGTTTTTCTCATCCTTCTTTACTTCTCTGCAATCCGGAGCTAAGGTAATCAAACTTGACAATGCTTGTGATGATACTTCTCATGCTTCATTAGGCTTCGCTTTAAGCATTTGCATAAGCGAATGAATACAACCAGCATCACCCATAATTTTTTTCATCTCAAGTGAGCTACAAATCTTACAAATTGCTGATGCCGCAGCTTCAAGACATTCATCTGCATACTCTTTGTCGTACTTCCGGTATTGTAGACAAATTCTTCAAAGTACCTGCAGTTGTAGATTGCGAAACAGATTCACCTGTTTGACAAATTTCAATCAAGGGACGAACCCCCACCGTGGCTAACGATTGAGCGAGCAGTTTCAGCCGACACAGACAACCTTAAAAGAGAAATGGTGGCCTTTTCTTTACCCACTGTACTCCCGTCAGTATTCACCTGAGACATGTTGTTTCTGTTTTGAAGCATATGAAAGTTTCTCTTTGCCATGAAAGAAGGAAAATAAAGAATCGACTAAACACAAATTAGAGTGAGAAAACTCGAAACGAAAGAAAATCCAATTCATATCAGAGTATCAATTGTTATATTTCAACACTATTTTTAAAACCCCAATGAAATCCCCAAACTTATGAAACCCTAAGTTTTCAATTTAGCTAAAATTCAAAAAAAAAAAAAAAAAACCCGAATCTTAAGTAGGAAATAAAAGAATGATTCATACCTAATTCAGTAATAATCACTAATTTCTCCAGATACTCATTAATTTTGATCGAAACTTATAAAAAATTCATCGAAATTTTTGGTATTTATCAATTTTAGATGTAACAGAGGATGAGGAAGAAGGAAACAGTGGTGATGGTCGTTGTACTGGTGGTGGAGATGATTAGGGGTGGTTCTGAACTGGAGGGACGTGGTAGTGATTCTCTGAATCTGAAGAAGATGGTGTCGCCGGTGTTTATGTGAAGAAGATGGTGTTGCTGGTGCTTATGAAGAAGAGAGGCAAATGTGAGCACATCTATTAAGATGGTGTCGTCGGTGTTCACGTTGTATCTTATAGAGATGTGCTCTAATAAGATGTGTGGACAAAATACATACACGTGGCTATTAACAATTCTGTCTATTCTAAGCCATTGATTTTCATTGAGAGTGATACATATGAGATGGATACTCAACCTTCCAACACGTGGCTACTTTCAATTCTATATAATCTAAACCGTCGGTTATTTTCGATATCTACACTAGTTTCAGATCAAACATCCTCCTCCATACACGTGTATAAGGGTATATGGGTAATTTGGAAGTCATTATCTCATTTCATATAAGAAGACCGATAAATTGACAAAAATAACGGATTTGGATGGAAACATGGATGGAGGCCTAGTTTTGCAAAGTAAAGAAAAACTGGCCTAGAGTTGTAACCCAGGGTGAAAACTAGGCCTATATTTGTATTTAATACAAATTTTATGGTTAAGTTAAACCCGGGGGAAACACATCAAGTTTTTAGTGGGAAGAAGATGGAACGTTCATCATGTGGAGAACTTCACGTGTATCCAAAACCTGTTGGTGTAAACTTCATGTGTCAATACTACTCCGAGGATGGAATGGTTTTTGTTTGATTGACAGAGAGATTAATCTTGTTATGCTTGTTTCTGACATGGGGGTTACAAAAATTGTTCTTTTTAGCCGCCCTATTTCGAAGTCCGGGTTCCGCCACTGCATGTACTCCAATTAGCCAAAGATGGATGGTATAGTGGTAAACCTATATATATATATATATATATATACACACTCTAAAGGATGTTATATTACAAAAGAATGGTCTTCTATGGAGAACCAAACTGTGCCCGTACGTGTAACGCACCACTAGTAAATTAACAACGCAACTACAGATGAGCAGATTCGAATCCCCTGAATTTGGAATAAATAATACAGCGACTACTGTCCACACCAAGAATTCAAAACCTCATTATAATTTTAATTCAAAGACTTTTTCAAAAGACAAAGTATGATGATCAGCAACTCTCAGATCGTAACAAATGTATGTGAACGAAGAAAGAAACACAGAGAGATAAAGAGATATAGAAACAGCATTGTAGTGACTGAGAGAAGCTGATAAAGAAAAGTACTAAAATGGTTGTGCCTGGAACTCTCATGCCAAGTTTACATAGCCTAACAACAATTTTAGTCGCCATCTTTGTTGTCATTTCTGTTTATATGATAAGCGAAAGTAGTTGGCCCTTCTTTGAAGATGTCAGTACGATGTCCATAAAAACAGTGAAGGGTTACAATGACTCCAAAATGAAGCACAACGAGACGACATTGAAGGGCTATAGCGAACTAACACCTGCACAGTCAAGTTGTGATCTCTTTTCAGGTAAATGGGTTTACGATAATTCGACAAATCCTTTGTATTCTTGGAAGCAGTGCTCTTTCTGGAATGATTGGTACACCTGTGAGAAGTTTGGAAGAAAGGATTTAAGATATCAGAATTGGAGATGGCAACCCGACCAGTGTGACTTACCGAGGTCATTACCGTTCTTTCTAATTTATTAATTACCTGATGTTTTCCAATCTTAGCTTTGATTCAGCTAATTAACATTTGGATTTTGTAAACCCTTGATCTTAATTTTACTGGTTAAATGTATCATAAGCTAGGTTCAATGCCAAAGAATTACTAGAGAGATTGAGAGGGAAAAGGATGGTCTATGTTGGAGATTCCATTGGCACAACTCAGTGGGCTTCCATGGTGTGTATGGTGGAATCTGTAATCCCATCAGCACTCAAATCCATGCACACCAATGGCTCTCTCATGACCTTTAAAGCCATTGTAAGTTATATATATATATATACTCTAAACTCCACGACATAAATCCATATAATGTGGTTTTAATTGATCTATTGTTGGCCAACAAATATGTGTAGGAATTCAATGCAACCATTGAGAGATACTGGGCACCATTGTTGGTTGAATCAAATTCGGATGATCCGGTGTACCATCGAGTACTACATCGGATTGTCAGAGCTGGAGCTATTGAAAAACACGCAATTCATTGGTCTGAGGCTGATATACTTATCTTCGATTCCTATGTTTGGTGGTTGGAACCAAAACTGGAAGTCTTGTAAGTTTCACAAACCAATTATTAGCTGATCAATGAATCATGCTGAAAGCATTGGATTTCTTGTGCAATTTGCAACAATCCGTAAGAATTGAAAATCATGTCCTTGTGAACAGATGGGGATCCTTTGAGAGACCTAATGAAGGAATCTACAAAGATTTAGGAATAGTGGGTAATTTTGAAGTGGGTCTGAAAACATGGTCCGATTGGATTGAAAATCATATAAACCGTACAAAGACGCAATTGTTTTTCAGTAGCATATCACCAGCACATGAGAGGTATATATATCATCTCTATCTCTCAATGCATTTAGATGTACCATATCTCTCAATATCACAATGTTGCAGGGCACAGGAATGGGGAAAGAACAAAAATGGAAATTGTTACAACGAAACGGAACCGATATTACAAGAACATTACTGGGGTCAAGGAACAAATAAGGACTTTATGAAGGCCTTGGAGAGCACAGTCAATGAATTGAAAGTTAGAGGTGTTGATGTGAAAATACTGAATATTACACAACTATCAGAGTACAGGAAAGAAGCCCATACTTCTGTGTATAAGAAAATAAGGGATACATCAACTCCGGATAAAATATCAGACCCTGTTAATTATTCTGATTGTTGGCATTGGTGCCTCCCCGGAGTCCCTGATACTTGGAATGAACTCCTTTATGCTTACATACTTCCTTAATGAGTAATTTGTTAGAATGTACTAGGGTTTAACCCATCTATAATGGTATGGGTGTTATATAAGTTGCCTATAATTATGTTGGGTTATTCATAGGAAATAGTGGATTTTTAGTCAAATCCTCCTAGACTTCGAATATTTTTTTATTTTTTTTTTTGTGAATAGGGATTTCATTAGAAGAAATTAAGACTCAAAAGGAGTCTGTCTTACAAGAGTAGTAGAGCCATCTAATATAGAAGGTGAGTTCCTTCTCCTATTAGATTTATCTACTAGAAGTTTCTGAGTTATACAAGCCGGATTACATGTCAAATCCATTTCAGAAAAAAGATTTCCTGCAAACTCAGCTAAGGCATCTGCCACTAAGTTGCATGTTCTAGGCACAAAATAGAAACCCAAAAAGTTATTGCAGGATTTTACTAATTTTTCTTCTTCCTCCAAAATGCTTCTGCTTCTCCAAGAGATTTCTGAAGATTTGCCATTGAGATAGTTGAAAAAGCTTTCACAGTCACCTTCTATGTTGGATCGATTGATGTTCTTCTCTTTGGCCCAATAGGCTGCTTGAAGTATGCCTATCACTTCTGCTTCTTGTGGGCCTGAGCTTGTGGATGGTCCTACTCTTCCTCCTTCAACTTCACCTGCTTCATTTCTTAAAATTAAAGCAAAACCGGAGTATAATGCTTCTAAGATCCATGTTGCATCTACATTAATCTTAAGACAATTGGTTGCTCGGGCAGTCCATGGGGTTTTGGGTTTTTTCAGAGATTTTTTTTGTCCTCCTGTGAAGAAGTTTTCTTAGACCAATATAAAGTATGTTTTTGAATTTTTATGGATAATTGAAACGTTGTTCTTGATTTGTCCTCGAAAACTCTATTGCATCTTTCCATCCAAATAAACCACATTTTAGTTAGAAAGAGTTCTATTGATACCACTTGATTTGTGTTATGGAGACCTTGTTTACAAAGGTTAAGAATACCAACTGAAGAATCAAATTGAGTTATAATTGGGTTAGGTCGTTGTTCCCAAACATATTTTACGAAACTACAATGAAAGAGTAGATGTTCTGTTGTTTCAGGTTCTTCTCCACACATTGGACAAGAAGGATCAATGTATTTTACTTTTCCAGATAATTTTATATTTGTGGCCAAAGCGTTTTGGATGTATTTCCAAAAGAAGACTTTTATTCTCTAAGAAATGTTTAGTTTCCACAAAGTTTTCCAGAAAGTTTCAGAGAGAAATAGACTAACTGCTCTATGCCTACTTCATTCAATTTATCATACATAGATTTTACTGTGTAGTTCCCTGATTTTGTTAAAGTCCATCTAAGCTTGTATCTTTTTTGTTTATTGTCTAAAATTAAATAGATTCTGCAGATCAAGGAAGCAATGTCAGATGGGAATAATGAGTTTATGAGAGAAACATTCCACTTTTTAGTAACAGGATCAATACGATCTGCCATAAGTGTTATATACTGCTTGCTATGATTACGGTATTGCGGTAAGTTACCACTTAGACCTGGGATCCGATTTTCATCCCTGACATTAGTATCTAGTCCATTACCCACTTCCAAAATGTTATACTTGTTAATAAGATCTAAACCTTTACACAGGCATTTCCAAGCCCATGATCCTTTATCTAGTGGTTTGACTTTTAAGGAACTTTTCTTTTTAAAGTAGATAGGTTTTAAAGTTTTTTTCCAAAAGAGAATTAGGTTCTTGAACCAGCCTCCAATCTAACTTTGTAATCATTGCTAGATTGAACTTTCTAGCATCTCTGAAACCCAGGTCTCCAGATTGCACTGTTATTATCTATTGTTTTTCATTTCCTTCAATGCAACATTATGCAAGATGTATGCCTTTTACGATTCAATGAAATGATTCTATGAAATCAAAAATTATTAAAAAAAAATGTGATAGGGTCGTCATTGAGTATGCTTCGGGTTCCTCATTTTGAGGGTTGGTTCCTTCATGTAGAGCAAAGGGGTCTTCATTTGCACCATTATTCATGGCTTCCTCTACTAACATGTCTTCATCATACATCCAATCCAAATGGGAATGCAAGATAATCTTACCATCAACACAACCATATTTGTTATTTGAAGCTTCACCAATATCATTTCCTCCACTAGAATCACTCATTTCAAATAACCCTAACTTTTCCCCAAAAAACTCAACTTCTCCTTCTCCACAACACGAAAACACAATTTTTCTTTTATCAAAAATGTATCCCTAAATCTGATTTTAATCTAACTAAACTAATTAACAACTTAATTAACTTAATTAACACTAATGATTTAGGGGTAGTTTAGGCATTTAAAAATATGGGATAAGGGATAACCACCAATTGCTATTTCATGACCCTTTTTGTCCTGTAGTGTGAGGCCCCTAATTGTTTTTTGGGCCCCCAATTATACGAGGAATCCTAATTGTGGGCGCAAGAGGGATCTTCGGCATACTAGGATTTAGTTGTATCAGAAGTTGTTATATCCGACTGATAGAAAAATTTGTTTGTGACCTTACCGGAAAGCAAAGCCAATAAAATATTATGTATATGCATTGACAGAGACGGAATGGTCTCACTCTCGCATATACACATGAAAGATTAAAAGATTGACAAATGGTAGTTGTCAACCAATAATCAACAAAAATCAAGCATTCTGAATATCTCAGTGCAAATTGCAACAAGTAATGCCTCTGACTAACGGCATATGAACAACTTCAATCCTTGTAAACTGTGAATGGTGATACTAATGTTTATTATTTGGTTTATGTCGACATCAAATTAACATAGATTACAAGTAGTTTATATTAAACTGATCAGTTCCGTAAAATTTTCAATTTTTAACATTGCCCGATTGAAAGACCATGCTGCTTCAAGAGATTCAAGTTAGTGACACTAAAAAATCTTATTAAACCAGTGTTACTAACCAAGTATCGTGTTGAACTAAAACTTGGTAAAAACTAGCCATGATAATGTTGTTTGGACAAAAGTAACAGAAAACACTGCGCCAAGAGAGCATCAGGAATTCAAGTACTCGTTTGATTGGTGTGTAAAGCAAGAAGATGGGGAGAATTAAATTGTGCGCAAGCAACAAGTCCGCGGACATGATATGGATATCCTTGACCATTTGAAGAGGTGGGCCATCCACACTGACGTGTACACAATCTTTCCGTTTAACGACGAGTTCTTGAAGGACCTAAATTGCAAAACTATATAAGAGAGTTTCCAAACTTCTGAGAAACAGTTTGCTCTCTTGTCTCGCCCCTTCTCCGTTTGTTAGCCGACGGAATCAATTTGGAAATCAAATTCTTAATCCAATTGTTGGATATTTATGTTGTAAATTCAAATTCACTTTTTAACCAAGGTGCATGGTATTGCACTTCGGGTTTGGAGTTCCAAAATTAAAGGTAATATGATTCTCACTTTCTTTCTCAATCACGAAAAATTAACTTTCCAATTGCTAAAGTAATATGTTTGGAGACTCCAAACTGCAAAAGTATATATATGGGTAGGATTTATACAGACTGAACCTTAGCAAAGTGTGGATTCGGTCGGTGACATGGTTGCATGAGTTAATCGACATGGGTGGTTGATGAGGGAGGGATCCAAAACCATCACTTGTATGATTGAAAGTTTGAAACAGCCAAGTCCGTAAAATGGTCCAAAGCTTGGCCTCAAAAACATGCTCTCTTCCTTTCTCAAGCTGTTTTGGAAATAGTACTTCCCACTCTGGATAACCCTTAAAAGAGAGGATCAGCTCGCTTATTCCTAACTTTTGCATCTTCTGTCATTTTTGTCGAGCTCTAATCACGCTTTTCTCGGGGTCCACTTTGTTGTACAAATATCTAATGTGTGCACGTAAGCCTCGTGCTACTCAATGTACAGTCAAAGAGCTGATCCCAACTGGAGTAGTGTTGAAGGACTTTCGAATATACTCTAATCAGTACACTGGTTTGAATACCGGAAACAAAAATTCTTTACATACAACGAAAAAACCCGCCCGCATCTTCTCTCACAAATACAGGCCCCCCTGCTATCCTCCGCGGGATCCACTATGGACCCACCAAAAAAACTGAGTCTGGCGGTTTGTCGTAGTCAGTGTTCTCGGTCCGTAAAGAATCACCCTACCGGAAATGCTATTGGCCTCTCTAAACAGCGCTCTATTAAGAGCTCAATACGACGTGGCATGCCGAGTTGGATGAGTATTGGCTATTGCGCTGCTTTTTCAATGACGTGTGGATTTCTGTTTTGTTTTCCTTGTCTTCATTTATTTATTCTTTTTTTTTTTTTACGTTTCAAACTCTGTGATCTATATCACTGTATTTTCTTTTTCTTCTTCTTCCCCTGGATACACACCACAATCCATTGGAGATGCTCTAAACACTTACACACCACGTCGTATTTTCTTCTCACGATTTTTTCACTCTCTAACTCTCCCTTCTCTTTTGACAGTTTCCTTCTATTTTTCACGAAGAACTTATTCTTTCCTTCATCTTCTTTTATCAGATCTGCTTATTTCTTCAGATTAAGAGAAATAATTTTTAATTTCTACCATCAATTCACTTCAACAATCATCATCAATAATCAATTGATTCTATTTCTAACCTTTTTACTACTGACAGTGATTATCAATATTAAAAATCCATTCACACCACCACTATTATCACCATCAGCAAGATTAAATCAAAACTCATCCCCATCTTTACTATAGGAATACTTGTACAAAATCCATCTTCTTCGACTCCAATATCTCTAATTTTAGATTCAATAATTGATTTTTAAATTCAAACAAAGTTTATATGTATTGTGTTCTTCTCAGTGGTCACTTTGATTTAATAATTAGGTTTGGGCTCTATTTATCAATCAATTGCCATTGCTCTTCTGTAAATCAAATATGAAGAGCATCAGTTTGATTTCATAGCAATCAGGAGGTATGTGAACTAAAACCCCCTAATCTAACTTGGGTTTGCGTTTAATTTGATATGTTGATTGAAAAATTAGGTTTTTAACCGCAAAATTGCAGTTACAGTTCTAGGGTCGTCAATGTCGAAGTCCTTATTCCCTAACGATTTTTCATCTGCGTGTTGATATTATGAAAAATCGTTAATGTTTATGCTGAGAGAGATAACGACCCTAGAACTAGGTTTTCCAGTATTTTTCCCTAGATTAGAGTCATCCATTTTTTAAGTACCCAGATGACGATTCTAGTTGACGACTCGTTTTATAACTCAACGACTCTATACTATGCAAAACTACCACTTTGTCCAAAACAATGAAGGAGTCGTCAATTACAACCTCTAAACCAATAACGATTCTTTTGTGACGACCCTTCTTTAAACCCTAACGACTCTGTATGATGAATAACTACCATTCTGTCCAAAAAATTAAAAGGGTCGTCATTGAAAAGCAGTAGAGTCATCATTATGTATTTGAGAATCGTCATGGTCTAATTTGGAATCGTCATTTGTGTTGAAGGGTCATTTATGTTTATCATTTTTTATTGACGACTCTAGTTTTTAGACAATAAAAATGATGTCTCATTGGTATTTTTTTTTGTCTTTGGACTATTGTAGCAAGACGAAAGAAAAGAATCCCATGGTAACTCCTCCTTCCAAACCTCCCCGCCATGATAAATACTTAAATACCGGTCCATTACGCGGAAAACGGCCGAGTGAGGTAGCCTTCTCTATCCGTGAACCCAGAGATAAAGGTAATGAATCTTCGGATTCGTCGACTTCATCCTCTCCCGTTGTGTCTGCTTCTGGAAGCGATGAGGAAGAAGAACAAGAAGAAATTCCTATGGGAGGTGAATATGTTGTTGATGATGATGATGATGATGTTAATGATGGTAATGGTGGTTCTGGTCGTGGTGATGGTAAGGAGGATTTGGAGATTAAGGAGGAGGAGGATGAAGGTAATGATGATGATGAGGAGGAGGAGGGGGAGGAGGAGGAGGAGGAGGATGGAAATGGTGGTGGTAGTGGTGATGAGAAGGATGATGATGGTGATGATAGTAATGATGGTAAAGGTGATAGTGGTGGTAATGATGAGGATGATGAGGAGGAGCAGCAGCAGCAGCAGCCGACTGTACAAGCTAAGAAGAAGAAGTCAGGTCCAAATCCACCCAGTGCGAGACACATTCCCGCCCAATATTTGCATCTGGAACGTCTTCGTGGTGGGAAAGCTATAGGAGAACCTAAAGATGGTTGCGAAGTTCTATTTGGATACAAGAGCACCTGGGCTCGTACCATCTATGAGACAATCGTAACAATCGAAACTTTGCTTTTCATATGATTTGTTGATATTAAGTTTCTTATTTATGATTTTTATTCGTTTCTCTTTTGTAGGATCATAAGAATTCCACACGTCTTTTTAGACGCCAATCTTCATATGTAAAAATGTTCAAATGGCCGCTAGATGGTGAATGTGCAAGAGTGAGAGAGCTTGTTGAAAAGTCAGGTTTGTATGCTGCTGTTGAGAACTCCGTCATTACGTATGACAAGGTCGCAGTATCATTTTTTTGTGAGAGGTTTTATGGTGAAACAATTGGAAGCTACTGTAAAGAATGGGGAATGGCTCGAGTCAAATCTTTTGAAGATGATTGTGCAAGTGAATCTTTTGAAGAGGCAACTCAATCAGCTGAAAGATAAGAGGAAACTCAAGAACTTGAACACTGAAGAAACCTCAGTGAACAATCAGAGTACCTCTAGGGATTAAGTCATATACTGAGTTACTTGATCCAGAAAATAGACATCAATGTATTGATTTATTTCGATATTTTTATATAAGGTCTGTTTTGAATAAAACTATCAATATTATTATTTATGAATAAAATTATTATTTTATAATTTTTGTTTCATGTAATAGTTTTAGATTGCATATCCTGTGAATGAATGTCTATATTTTGTTATGTGATTTCGGTTTTATGAGATGTCTGATTTCGGTTTTTATTAACCTTAATATTCGATCTCATATGATGTAGCCCTTATGATTTGTGTGGTTTTTTGATTTAGCGGGATTAATTTCTAGCCCATGTTGGTAGGCTTTATCAAAGGATCATAAGGTGTTCCGATTGAAACTCATATGTGAAAAGTCACAATATGTTGGTATCAATTTATGTTTACGTAAGTTGTGTTCAGCATAACATATGTGTTTCGGGTTTTCGACATTTGCTATTGGCACGCATTAGTTAAAACCGATTCAACTTTCTCTGGTTAATGTTGCTTTTGTTGTTGTTCTTTTGTTCTTGCGAGAGGATGACAACACACAAGGGGACAGTTCTTATTTGAACTTGCGCTTAACGATATATCTTTCTAGGGAGAAGTGGCTGCGGAAATTGAGGTAACGGTTTTATTTGTTAGTTAATTGTTTTTCATGTTTATGAAAAGCCTGTTTATATTGCATTTATTTTGCTCTTGCTTAACAAAATTTGGTACAATTGATATGTTCCATTATTATGTATGATTGCTTTATATGATTCAATTGTTTCCGGTTAAGAAAAACTTTGTCAATTTATTAGCTTATGATTTGGTATCTTCTTTATTATTGGGTATCAAGTGTTTTTGCTTAACGAAATTCGGTGCAATTGCGGTTCTGTAATGTATATATTTGTTTCAATTGCTTTCGGTTAAGAAAAACAACTGCAAGTCAATTTATTTTGGTATGTATCTATTTTTTTTGGCTTAACAAAATTACGGGGTCATTTTTTTAGTCCAATTGATTCCGGATAAGAGAAACTAAGTTAATTCTGATCTTAGTTAGACTTATCAATAAGTCTAATTGAATGCCTTGACAAGAAAAACTAGTTAACTAACTAGTGTTTGTCTTGTCTAAGGGGAAAGGTCTAAGTAATTTTCTGAAATAATTAGAGGCTGATGAGAGAAATAAAGTTAATTTTGATCTTTATTTTGGTCTTGTAGAAACAAGCGATTGTACATACGCAATCGATTCAATAATAGAATTAAGTATCTTAGTTGATTTGTTGGACTATAGGGAAAATTGCTTCGGGAAATTGTTTCCTTGATAACATATTGAAACTAAATTACTTTTGTAGTTTCGGTTTTAATATTGAAAGTAAAAGCATTGACTAAGGGGGAGAAACATATCATCATGTTGTGTAGTATTTTTGACTACAAAAAGGGAATAACAAAGATGTCCAAATTGAATATATACCTAGCTTTCCTTTAGGGGGAGTAAAATATTTTGTTATTCAAATGTCAACATCGGTATTTATTTATGAATATATGCAGGTTATTGTGCCGTTGAAACTTGGAATCAAGAATATGAAGAATGAGTTATATTGTAATTCGTTTAGCTTCATATGTAATAAGAGCTTTGTCACTAAAATTGACAAAGTGAGAGATTGTGAGAGAATATCTCGGTTGAACTCACCAATCGTTGGTATGTCAAGGTTGGTTTTCATATTTTAGTATCAAAACTCATCTAGAGTCGCTTGATTAAATACTAGAGTCAACTTCGTTTAGGTTAGACTAGAAGAAGTAACGACTACAACGACGACATCATCCTTCCACTTCAGGTTAATAATATTGACTTGATCTTGTTTCAATTCCTAACGTATCTTTCAAGTCGTGCTTTATTGAAATCATAACATACGAAGCTGTATATATTGTATATAATACTCTAATAATGAGACTTGGTCATAATAGTATGATCTAAGTATCAAGGAAGCATAGCACGAAGTATAAATGCTTATCTTTTAAAACTTCGTAAAGACGACATCGACACAATCTATTGTATATATTTATTTGAATATGTGTGCATCGTATGGGTATGATCTCATCTTAGAAAACTATGTATCTTTACATTAATTTAAGAAAGTAGATGTATGAACTTGTTATCATAATCGAAAGGGAAATCATGATTGGTCTTGTTATTCTTTGGATATCTTTTTTGGATGACCAATGGAGTTGAAAGTGGTAGAACCTATCTTGGCTATGTTAAGACTTAAGGTATAACCAGTCACGGACTATAATGAGTAGCTAGTTAGATTCAGTCACTTAGTGTAACCGATCACATGCTATGTTGGGATGCTAGATGTAACCGGTCACATAAACACTTTGGAGATCAAAGTGTAACCGGTCACATGATATATTGAAGGTTAGTGGTAATCGGTCACATGATAACCTCGGGGAAAAAAATGTAACCAGTCACATAGTTACCTTGGGAACCAAGGGTAACCGGTCACATGATGGCTTCGGGAAGCAAGGTGTAACCGGTCTCATTGCATATCTTAAGAATAATTTCGGTTTTGGAAATTCCTTGGTGTCCAAACAACCTTGGTCTATAAATACCTCAGTTTGCTTTCCTTAAAAACTATCCTAAGAGCCAGGCAAACTTCATTTCTTGTTGTTTCTGGTGGAGCCGTCTATTCGGAGAGGAAAGTATCCTAATTAGGTGAAATCTCTTACGACCGCTCGTTTAAAGACTTATGTGGGATCAAGAAGCTCTACGAGTATCGTTGGTGGGAAACTAGATAGTTGCAGCATTATTAGTTTTCGATTATTTATTTGATTGACTAACGGTTTTTAAAACTTTGATTGCACCTAGTTTGTTTATTCTTGAGAATCTTCTCTTATGATATAAGATTCACTCAGACTAGATCAAAGTATCGACGAGATCTTTAGAACTGTTGTTAGATCTTAAGACATCTTGTGATAATCCATTGTTAACAGACTCCATTCTATGTGTGATTGATCACAAGAGGATTCAAGTATTGTTATGCAAGTTTCTGAAGGAAATAAAAGATTTTAAGACGAAGAAGAATTCTTATTAGAGTATCTTGGGGATTTAATGCACTAACCTTGATCGGCTGGGATCCAACTATAATCGGTTTATTTTTATAAACTTGATTGATTAGTTGCGTGAGATCGGTATCACTTTATAGTTTCTCTTTGAGATCTATATCGATTGAGTGCGAATCTAAACTTGATTATTTCGATAGTTATTGGATAAATTGATCTAACCAGACAAAGGAGTTTATTAGATTAAACATAAGAGCTTTTGTCAAAAACTCACATATCTTCTAGCAAGATTGATTAGAGTGGTTACCAAATAAATTCTTCCTTTGTAGTTTGGAATACGATCCAAAGGACTTGCTATACACATGCGTGACTCTAGAAGTCGAAGGCGCAGGGATACTGAGGGAACTAAGTAGCTAGGGGTAGTCTTTTTGGTCTCAACTATACGAAGTTGGTATTAGATTTTGTATAACGACTTAATTCTGAGAGTATTCAAAACTGGACTAGGTCCCGGGTTTTTTCTGTATTTGCAGTTTCCTCGTTAACAAAATCTTGCTGTGTGTTTTACTTTGTTTTCCGCATTATAATTATTATTATAATTAAGTAAAATACACAAGTACGTAACTCCATAATATTTGATATTGATCCTATAGAGTTTCGGTTATTTCCGAGCCTATTATCAAGTACACACTTTGTTGTCGTATCGTCTCGATCTTGTATCCATAGTCGATCACACAAAGTGTTAACCGAATTTTCGTATTGTCTCGACTCATTCCATAGACGATCACATTTGGTAAGAGGACTTATAGCTTGATAATTAAAAGATTGTTGTGTATTTGGGTACCCTCGTCTTTTCAATAAATTCTCAATTTCGGTAACTGGTATATTTCTTTCTTTACCTGAATCAGATTTGCAAATACCTTTCTTTTAGGTTTTAATCTAGAAAATGTGGCTTTTTTTTTGAAAAATTAATTGGGGGATACATAAACTAATTGGGGGATACATAAACTAATTGGGGGATATTTTTACTGTAGCTTCCGGCATGGTTTTTCAATGATGCCGGCATGGTCGATGGATTTCTGGAATTGAAAAACCATGTCGGCAACTACAGTGAAATATCTCCCAATTACATGTTCTTTTTTTTGCATACTTTAATGGATATGTGGATACCGTATTTCACATGTGTAACTAGAGGCCCATTGGGAAAGTGTAAGTGGTGGAAATCCCAGGACTCGTGTAATAAAATAATCTTGAATAATTATTACTTAGCTATTATATTCTCGAGTAATACCAGATCATGGAGGTATGTCTTCATAATACCTATAAATATGTCACCTTGGCTTCAAATCTAGGGACCTCAACTTATGTCTCTAATGAAGTTTCTCAATCTCTAAAGTTATTTCTAGTCTTTACTGCTATTTAGCTTGTTTTGTTGGCTTATGAGTTTATTGCCTCTTTTGTGTATGTTGTTTAGTTTCTAGTAACTACATTCTGACGACGACCCAGGGGACCGCCTTAAACATTTTCATTGAATAAAAGCCATGTAGAAACCATATTTCAAAACCTAAACCTTTAAGAGGAAACAGATTCACAAGATCTACGTTTTAGCATAAACCAAACCTTGTCATCTACTTCATCTGATGTGTGCAATTAATTTGTTTAACAACTCACAGTGGACTCAACTTACCTTTTGAAACCGGGAGAAAAGTCTTTCTGTCCAGCTTTCGCTTATAGTTCTTTCAGCCCTTTCTTGTTTAATTGTATTTTTTACATTTCCGCAGAAATTATATTTCTTAAATATTATTTTTTTCATTTACTTCTTTCACTTACATTCATAAAACTTTACTATCCAGCACTTTACGGCTTATATTGTTATAATTCAAATTAGTCGCTTCATATACTATTTTGATCATTTAACTTAGTTAGGATCTCGTCATTTACAATTACCGTATTATACTTTCATCAATAATGTGGAGAGAATAGTTTTCCTGTGAGTTCTCTGTTTGAGAAACACATACAAAAAAACTCACCCAGAGATCACGCTAAAATCCTTGTCAATTAGGATTTCAGACACAAAACTACCAGTTTTATTTTTTAATAGGAAAACTGACTCATTATATTTAAACCATGGATACTAATCAAAATGGTAAATCAAAAACCTGGTCAACATGATTATTTATGATTCTTGCTTCTTTAACATCGTTTGTTTATCTTAAAACATGAGAACACTTCTACTCCTTCAAATGACTAAGTAGATGCTTAGTATCAAGAATAACACCATTATTTGTCCATTGGAAAAACGCTTGAATACCATCATTGATGGACTTAACAACATTCAAGCAATTCCCTTCTAGCTATAGGTATTCCATTTTTTCTCTATAACCCACATTATTGCTTCCAATGATGTTAATGCCTCAGCTTGTTCTTCATCTTGAGCTAATCATGGGATACATCTTCTTCCTTTGTATTCTCCTACAACAGAAAACATGATCAGTCCGTACCCATAGTCTTAATTTCCTTTTCATATGAAGCATCAAAGTTAATTTTTGAAAAGCATGCATCCGGAAGTTCCCAAGGATGTTGCATTCTGGGTTTTCCTCTAACAGAACTAGTAATTAGGTTACAGGTATCGACTGTTACCCAATTATTTAAAGATTGTTTTGTCTTCCACACCAAATCCTCTATGTTCACTTGAAATTTTATTAAAAAAAATAGTGTAACACACCAAATCCTCTATGTCCAACACCTAGCTTTGGTACCCAATATTTGAAATATTATCGGTTGGTACCTTGACCATTTGAGTCAAACCGTTAACTCGACCAAGATAACACGTCCGTAACTGAAGTGGTGCTATTACATAAATGCCCTTGCAAATGCTAACATTGACTTGAATTATCCTAACGTCTTGTTAGAGAGTTATACACATGGCTAAATACGTACGTGTCACACGTGTATTTAGTTTTAACGGCCACGATGATATCTAGACATGTCGATATAAACAAGAAGACTAATACCTAATTTACTTCTCTTCTTCTTGTCGTGGGAAAATTATAGAGAAAGCTAGGGTTCGCCACCATGGAGAAAAATTGGGGATTCTGAGTGATTTCGCTTTATTCCAAGTGATTTCTTTTACCTAATCTTAGGATTTCGTTATATCTACTACTGATACACGTTGGGTAACACTTATTTTGAGTAATCGAAGAAAAATCAAGCATAATCGTGACCAAATCGAGATACAGTAAGATGAGTTCTAAACCCTTTTTCTATCTGATTTGTTTTTTTGTTTTTATAATTCTTGATTCTCGTTTCTATGTGATTTTACTATTAGAAAATTAGGGTTTGTTAGATTTGAAGTATGGACTGTGGTTTAGGGTTATATGCATGATTGTTTATTGATTTCACTGTTAAAGAATGGATTTTTATTTTGTTTTCTACATAAAGAACAAGTTGATGTTGTTGTTTGAAGGGACAATATCCATCATATCTAGTTGTTTTCTAGTTCTTTTGTAAAGCCAGTTTAGTAGTTTGTCTGATGGTCCCCTTATCCCATTCTTTATTGTTTTTTTGTCAGAAATGGTGGGTTCTCATGGAAATAAGTATTTCCCTATTAAAGATGGATATTTAGTTGATAGTAACAGGGCTAAGAAAGATACTGGATTAAATCTGAAGAGAGCAGATTGTGTATTAGAAGAAGAATTGGATTGGTTATCTCAACACAATAAATTTGATGAGAATGGAAGATGCATTCAAGTGGATGATGCAGTAGCATATAGAGACATTATTGAAGGTAGTGAAGCTTTTCATCCAGCAATGCATGTACAAGTAAATGCGGATGTTAGTAAAGCTTTAAATGCAGTTGCTACTAAAGTTGTTAATGCAGATGCCAGTAAGGGTGTAAATGTAGATGTAAGGAAAGGTGCTAGTAAAACTATAAATGCAGATGCCAGTAAGGGTGAAAATGTTGATGTATGGAAAGGTGCTAGTAGAGGTGTAAGGAAAGGTGCTAGTAGAGGTGAAAGGAAAGGTGCTTGTAGAGTTGTAAGGAAAGGTTCAGTACATGAAGATGTGAATGCATGTAATGCACATGAAGGTGTAAATGGTAGTCAAGTACATGAAGGTGTAAATACAGTTGGTGAAGTAGCTGAAGTTGTGTAAATGAACAAGTGACAGGGTCAGTTAATGTGGATGTTTTTGAAGATGGCTTGAGTGAATTTGGTAGTCCCAGTCAAGTTGAGGGAGTTACCCAGGTGGAGTCTTTACAGCCACAACATTCAGTGGTACCACCAGCTAGACCAGACATCAACAATTGTGAGCCTGAAGAAGGTTATCATTCTGACTTTGATGATGAACTTGAAGAAGAGAACTTTCCAGATATAGAGGAACATGAAGATGATTTGCAAGAAGAAATCAACAGAGTTATGAGGTCAACAACAGATTACAAGGAACATGTAAAAACCAGTGGAAGAGTGTATGAGGAAGAAGAATTAAATATGTGGAATACAGACACTACTATCTTAGACAAGTGTTGGATAGGACAGGAGTGGGAAACTTATCATCATTGTAAGGACTACATTAAAGATCAACAGATCTTCCAGAATTATGACATCAAGCAATTGAAGAACACCCATTTCAAACAATCATATGAGTGTGTGCAAAAAGAATCCCAAGGGTGTGAGTGGTGGATATATTGCTCTAAATTTAACAAGGTCAGCTTTAAGTGTAAAAGTCGCTTTTTTGAGCACACTTGTGCCACTATCCATGGGATAATAAATCCTGTTGCAAAAGCAAGGTATTGTCTTATCACTTTTAACTTTATTTGTTTTTTTTTTTTAACTTTAACTTTTAACCTTTTTTTTCAAAAAAAATTTCAACTTTTGTTTTTTACTTTAACTTTATGTGTTCATGTTTTTGTATTGCATGTAGGCATATAGAATGATGTTGGAGAAGTATAAAGCTCATCAAAACTACAAACCAAAGGACTTCATTTCTGAAATCAAGTTGGCACACGGGGTGCATATCTCATACATGACTGCATGGCATGCTAGACATCTCTATATTGAGAGGGTGTTGGGAAATTTTGAAGAGAGATACAGTTTTTTACCTGAATTCTGCAAACAACTTAGGTTGAAAAATCCTGGAAGTGTTACCATTTGTAAAACTGATGAGTCTGGTAAGTTCTTGTACTGTTGTATAGCTTACAAGTGTAGTATAGATGGTTTTGTAAATGGAGGTAGACCTTTATTAGGGTTAGATAGTACTCATTTGAATGGAAAGTATATGGGAGTGCTATTAGCTATTACATCTCTTGATGGAAACAATGGTCTGTTTCCAATTTCTATCTTCTTGTGTAGATCTGAGAACAAGGAGATGTGGATAGAGTTTCTGAGAATTATGGCACCATATTTGAAGCAGCATAAAAAGGCCTTAACCTCTATCTCTGATAGACAGAAAGGACTCAAAGATGGTGTTGATGTCAACTTTAGTGATGTGAACCACTACCACAGGTTTTGTATGAGGCATATATGGAAGAACATGAAGAAGTATCATCCAGGACAACACTTAGAGAGTTTGGCTTGAAATGCAACCAAGTCATATACCAGTACTGAATTTGAAGGATATATGGACAGATGGGTGAAGAAAAGGAGAGTGCAAGGGTGTATTTGGAGAAGGAAGAGATTGAGCATTGGGCTAGAAGCTACTTTAATTTCTCCAGCAAGTATGAGCACATCACTAGCAATTTCTGTGAAGCTTTAAACTCTTGGATTTTGGACATTAGGGGTCTTCAAGTATGCAAGTTGTTACAGCAGTTTCACCTCATGATGATGAGATTGATGTTTGATAGGAAACAACAAGGTGAAGGGTATCCTGATGGAGGTGTTATGCCAAGGGCAGAGAAGATATACAAGGAAAACAGAGATAAGGCACATTTCTACAACAGAATTCCCTCAACTCAACATGAATGGTCTGTTGTAAATGCACATGGAAACAAGTGGAATGTCCACTTGCAAGAGCATACATGTGATTGCAATTATTGGAAAGTGACAGGAATTCCTTGTCCACATGTTATACAAGCATCATTCTACAACAAGAATGCTGACTGGAAAAGGTTAATTGGTTGCTTCCATTATGTTTATTTACCTCTCACTATACTTTGTTTGAATAATGCTAACTACATATTATGATTTTTTTGCAGGTTGCTTGATCCTTATCACAGTGTTGCCAACTATAGGTCACAATATGAGGGTTTTGTTGGGACAATCCTAGATCAGAAAAGTTGGCCCAAGTCTCAGGTGAGCTTTTACTGACAATATGCTTCGCAACAATGTTAATTTTGTTAATGTGGCTAATAATGCATGTTGTTCTGGTAGCCTAATGATGATGGAGTGGTGGTCAAGGTTCTTGCACCACCTAATGCAAGGCCTCCTGGCAGGCCTAGACTACAAAGGAAAAAGGATGCTGATGAAGGTGGTAGTAGTAAAATGACAAGGCAATTTGAAAAATATGGGGTAATTGGTCATTATAGATCTACTTGTACAGGCTTAATGCAATACCCCGATTTCGGCAGTGGTTCGCCGATCGAATAAAATATGTGTAATGGTTTGTCCTTTCCTAACACCGAGGCCTGATGAGTACACTTGACTGAGTTGTGGGGAAAAACTTCTCAGTTAAGCGTGATCGGACGGGAGTAGTCACAGGATGGGTGACCTCTCGGGAAGCTTATGCTGGATGTCCGCAGTAGTGCCGTAGAAAATCCTACACTGCTGGATGTCCGCAGTGGGTAAGTGGGAACAATATCGGTGTTAGTTGGGATACAACTGGGGACGGTTCGCTTGTGCTCGGGTGAGTAAGTATGCTAGGACGTTGAGATAGATACTGATCTCACAAGAGGAAAGGAACGTCTAAATTATACCGAGGCCTTTTCAGCACAATTGGCTCCAGAGTTGGTAGAAAACTCTGTATTTAAGCATGCTCGGGCGGGAGTAATCCAGGGATGGGTGACCATCCGGGAAGTTTCTGCTGGATTACCGCAGCGATGCCCGTTGAAAAACCCACACTTCCAGATAACCATAGTGGCTAAGTGGGGGCAGTATCAGTGGAGGGACGGGTCATTACAAATGGTATCAGAGCCAACGACGGGTCACCTTCCGAGGGTGAGAAGGTACGTTGGACAGGGTTGGTCCAGGTTCTTCTCTCATGAAGGGCAGGGAAAGTCGGAGATCTGGGCTTGAAAATATATTACGGAGCCGAGGACGGCTCCAATCTAAGGTGGTTGTATTGCACTACCTATGTAATGGTTTGTCCTTTCCTAACACCGAGGCCTGATGAGTACACTTGACTGAGTTGTGGGGGAAAAATTCTTAGTTAAGCGTGCTCAGCCGGGAGTAGTCATAGGATGGGTGACCTCTCAGGAAGTTGCTGTTGGATGTCCGCAGTAGTGTCGTAGAAAATCCTACACTGCTGGATAACCGCGGTGGGTAAGTGGGAACAATATCACATGATGGGTGACCTCTCGGGAAGCTGTTGTTGGATGTCTGCAGTAGTGTCGTAAAAATTTGTGTTAGTTGGGATACAACTGGGGACAGTTCGCTTGTGCTCAGGTGAGTGAGTATGCTAGGCCGGTTAGCTAGATATTGGTCTCACAAGAGGAAAAGAATGTCTACATTATACCGAGGCCTTTTCAGCACAATTGGCTCCAGAGTTGGCAGAATACTCTGCAGTTAAGCGTTCTTGGGCGGGAGTAATCCAGGGATGGGTGACCATCCGGGAAGTTTCTGTTGGATTACCGCAGCGATGCCGTTGAAAACCCCACACTGCCGGATAACCGCAGTGGCTAAGTGGGGACAATATCGATGGAGGGACGGGTCATTACACTTAACAGCTGAACAAATTACTGAGAGAGGAGGAGGTATGCAACTTTGCAGTTTTGTATGTAGTTTTATATATTTGCATTATTGTAACAATATTGACTAACTATTGTTTGTTTGCATGTGTAGTCTCTACTGACTTTGCAGGTCCACATAGGAGGAGGACAGCTGGTAGAGACTTTGAAAGAGCTATGCCTCCACCTCCTAGTGAACCAAGAACCACAACTGTATAAGATTTTTCAAGGACTGAACCAGCAACATTTGGTCCAACTGTTGCTAGAGGTGGAAGAGGAGGCACTACAGGTGGCAGAAGATGAGGTAATAGAGGTGGAAGAAGAGGTGCCAGGTCATTTGCAGCATCAACATCAATGCCAGCTCAACATACTTCTCCAATGCCAGCTCCAACTGCAGATCAAATTCCAGCTGAACACACTTCTGTTGATGTACCAAGAGGTGGCAGGAGAGGAGGTGGTAGAGGTGGAAATGCAGGTGGAAGAGTGGTGAGAGGTGCTGAATATCTGTTATTTGGTGAAGAAGGTGTTAATTCTGGTGAACCAACCAATGTTCAGCCAGTTTGGAGGCCACCAGACACAAGTAGTACAAGTATTAGAGGAAGGAAAAAGGGAAGACCAACAGATGATGAAAAGGGAAATTTGGTACATAGGAAGCACGTACGGTCGAGTATTTGGTGTGGGATTGCTGATGGAAGGTGATACTATCAACCCACCAAGAAGAGGAAATACACCTGTTTTTAGACCACCAAGAGTTCATGTATAACTTGTTGTTGATTTGTTAATAAGTTCAATTTAAGATTTTTTTTTTTTTTGTGTATTTGATGTTAGAGCATTCAACTTATGCAAGTTGAAGCAGAGCCATAAATGCCACAGGCTACACAAACTGACCACCAACCAACTCATGTGCAAAACACAAATGTAGTCAATAGAGCTGAAGATGTTGAAAGAGTGACAATGAGGCCCGGTGGATGCAAGAAAATGGGTGGAGGTATATTTTCTATCTTATCAATGGGTGCACCATCAACTACACAACCCAACAAAAGAAAGAATCATGTTGCCAATTGATGTGTTTTAATTTTGTTGTAGAAATAGTGGTGGTAATAGGATTCGATTCTCGAACTTGTGAAGGATAACTTTAGACTTAAATTTTAAAACTAAAATATAAAAAATCACTGATATTTAAAACAAACACTGACAAAGTTGATATCAATATTAAAAGAACACTGAGGTTAAGATTCCACTATTTTTCCAAGTTCAAAGTGATTTTATCTAGTATTTATATTTATTCAATTTTTGCGTTAAATTTGATTCTAAGCTATTGCAACATGTAGATTTTCAAAATAACAAGTGTAAATCCGAAGTATAGAGCATCAAAAACCTATGGCTAAGCATACTCTATCAAAAGAATTAACAATTGCTTAACAAAAATCATTCAAACAATTATAAATCAAGGCAAATAATCATAAAAATTATTGAAATAAAATAAATAAAATAGATTATACCACTTTTTGTTGGAAAAATAGCTTCCTCTATCGCCTCATCAATGGGGTTTAGCTCCTCATATTAATCATAATCTCAAAATACATGTTTATGGCTCAAAAGTTGATTAAAAGGGAGAAAAGTGTTAAAGCAGCGGATTCTGTAGTTGCTGAAGGTCTAAAACAGAAGTCAGAATCGTTGCTGAAGGGCTTCGGTGACTGCAGGAAGGTGCGACCGTAACTCGTTGTCACTGAAAATAAGTATGCCTCTGTGACTGACTCCGAGGGTCTTATGTTCTTCGTGTTCTTCTTCTTCGCAGTAGCAAAAACAAATTTCAACTCGTGATTTCAGCTCTCTGTTCTCTTCTAAACTTCTCCAAAGTGTTCGTCACCCTTCCTTGGCCTTTCTAGTGCTTATATATAACTCACAGGTCGGTTAAAATTCGATCAAAATCTCTTTTTCTTCCCCAAAAATAAAATTTTCTTCTCGGCCAAGTTTTGGATATTCTATCCTTTTTTATCACTTCACCTCCTTCCTGAATTATCCAAACTATCCTCTTATGCTTCTACAAACAAATCCTTGCAAAATATAGCACGTAACTTCCAAATATAACTCGAAAATTTGTCTGTTTCCATTTTTATTTTTTTTCTTCCCTGTTTTATCAAAACCCGATCATTCAGCCCATTCTAATCGATACAAACAGATGTACCAACCCTGTTTACTCCATTCAAGTCCAACCCAACTTAGTTTGGCGATTGAATCTCGATAAAACACTTCCAAAATTTGCTCAACAGTTTACGCAGGCGAGACAATTGGTTTCCCGCCAAAACTAAATTTCAAACGAAGGGGATGACCTCCCCTTATCTAATCCCGGTCTGTGCTTAGAAGCTGCCTGGAAATGGGTTACCCTTTATCCAAGATGAGAGTCCGAATAGCAAATGTCCTCCCAGGTGCCTTCAACAACTTTTCGAGCTAATTTCGCCGCAAAAGCCTATTTCTCCAAAAACACCTACAAAGGGATAAAATACCAAAATTAGTACAAAAATGGGTACTAACAATATACACAATAAAGATGAAAATAGACACATAAATGCGTCTATCACCAATCAGTCTTCACCAGTTAGGAGGAGCAACAGAATTTGTGGTAGGCTAGGTAAGAAGTTGAATGGTCTTAGCATTGACCTCACTGAGGATAATTGAATTTCATTCACTCTAGTGTTAGCATTGATCACAGAATTTCAGTCACACTAAACTTAGTATCTATTATCAACACTAATTTTATTTAAATGCTTTTGGACATGTTTAAATCATGTTGTATGAATGCAGACAACTATTATCAGCTGTTTAACTATTAATGCAGTATTATGTTCTCTATGATCTTGTATTACATTCATGGTTGTCTTTATAGATTAAGAACATAACTTTTATTCATGGATTAGAGTACAACTACAGGACACTATAGAGAAAAGTACAAGACACTTGAAAACAATAGGAAAACATTACTAGATAAAAGTTGGTGTAAATAGTAAAGGCATGAACATTAGGATGCTTTCAATCTATTTATGTAGTTCTTGCAACATTGCAAATGCTCCACACAGCTCACAGTGCAGGTATGCCTCATTCATTGTATCAGGTTGAAAACTTTTACCTAATTTCATTATGTTGTTGCAACCTGCAATGCAGTTATGCCTTTCCAAGGGCATGAATTAGCAAAGTGATCATTAGCATTACAGCTGTAACAAGTATTTTTCATCTTTACCTTAACCTTAGTTGTAAATGCATTGCATATATTATTCATATCAATAGATTTATTCTTCTTACTGATCGGAGATGATTTCATTATCTGGTCACAAACCATAGGATCCTCATGTGATGCCATGTAATCCACAAGCCAATCAAACCTGTGGCATAAATTGTATTTCAAAAATCCGTGTTATGGATGCTCTTTAGTCTTGGATACTCTGACAGGTCTGGTTCCTTTGCATGCTTCAGTGGGGCAAGGTAAGTTGGACCATATGCAGTTGGTTCTCATGTGTCCCAGACTGTGACAGAGCTCACAAGTTTATTTTGCTGCATCTTAGCATCATCAAACCACATAAAACCAACACAAGTAGGAAATTGACACTTCAAGCATAACTTACCCTTGCTTAGCGGTAGTTCACTTTGTACCATCATTCTAATACCAATACACCCAGGTTCAGTGCATTTAGTATATCTCCATCGAAATGTTTTGTCTATATGACCTGCATTGTCACATTGTTGACATATCTACAAAGCAAAGAAAAACATAGTTAAAGTTGTTGACAGGTCTATTACAGTGAAGCTACTACTTGTCTTAAGTTGAAAAAATCTTATACTTACTCGGTATTCAAGTTTGGAAGATGTTGCCATTGTGAGCTTCAAAAAAGTGAATGTGAACTTGCAGGTGCAGGAGGTGTTTGATAGATATAGAAAATGGTATGAAGGAGGAGGTAGTTTTATAGGACTTTGTGTGTCCAACGACTAGATTTTTTGAATTAAATGATTCTAAGGCGTCGGATCAGTATATTCGTAACCGTTAGATCAACATGGCTAGATGAAAGGTTTTTCCAAAAGTCACGTGTGTCACATGCTAACGGTGGTTTGACGGTGTTAAGTAATTAATATTTATTATTAATTTTAATTATTTAAGTGACAGAATGTTAAGTCAACGGTTTGACTTGACGGTCACTAACTGGTCAAGGTACCAACCGATAATATTTCAAATATTGGGTACCAAAGCTAGGTGTTGGACATTTTTTGGGTACCAAACGTTAAATAACCCAAAATTAAATGTCAATAAGATGTTGCCTCATTAAAACCTTGCCAGGAAAACCACATTGCACAAAACTTGAAACGAAGGGAAAAGAGTACAATTTTTGACGTACATATGGATGCTAACTCAACTATATGAGTACTATAGAAAACAAGCACCAAAATCTCAACTCTAGTCTATATCATAGACAAGTTTTATGCAAGCATAATATTGAACTGCAGATTTAAGAAAAATATAATATTTATGCTGCTAAAGCGTGGATTTTTGCAGTTTTAAGGACTCCTCAAGAGACCTATAAAGTTGATACCATCAACTAATTAATCCTTATTTTAGGTTTGGTACCAAATTTCTAAAACTCATAAATGATTGTTAACCCTGACATAATCGAGTCAAGTGGCTGCCTGATAAAGATTACAAATTTGACTATGTTCTCCGAGCATATCTCTTGTGTGAATGCAGTAAGAGTCCTTCAAGATTACCACGCAAAATGCATCATATAGGGAGAACCAATCCTCGGATTTGAACATATAACCCTCAATCGCTCTTAAAACGACTTATTTATCCTAATAAGCAATATGACTAGCACCAACCTGTAATGTTCAGGCTTGGCACTTTATGATGTTAAGTATAGCTAGGATCCTTATATTGCGTCAATCGAGAAATTACAATAATTCAATCTAAATTGGATTACATGCCAACCAATCACATATGTCGATATTCCTCTGTAGAGAGGTTAACAACCACCATCATTTATTATTTCATTAGTTACCATAAATGAATATTCGGAAATATTTAGCTTATCACGATCTCGCGACATTCTCAAGTTAATGCATATCATGAAAAATATTCACAATATTACTGGTACCAGCTCCCGCGGGCATTATAATCTCCTTATCTTCCGGTGAGGAGATATGAATTATGATAATGTGGATCTTGTTTTGATAGATTCAATTAGAGTACTATATGTAGCCTCTTATAAAATGCTGTGAATTTTACAAATGTGACTAGATTTGCCTTTCCAATAGGCATAAGCTTATTAAAAGCAAAATGAGATGTTCTTGCGCCTGTTTGAGATGGCGATTTATCCTAATGGAAGAGAAACGTATAATGTATAGTCCCCAACTGATTATGGCGGAAATATTATCATCTCATATACGAAAACAAGTTTCGAAGAGTATTATCCGATTGAATCAAGGACATATACTCATAATGTATTCTGGATTTTAAGAATACCAGTTGGACTGTAGATAATGACTTCAAAATCCATTAAAAAAATATATTGTCCTTAAAATTTGTAATCCACTTGACATATAAAATATGCTCATAAATCTCCAATAACCTATAGTGCCGACGAGATATTCATTCACCTGAGAATGAAATTATAGACACTTTATTTCATCAAAACAAATTAATTTTAAGATCAATATATATAGTCACTACAAGGACTATTGATTTAGGCTAACAAGCTAGGTGCGCACACATTGACCTTTAGTGTCCGTAGAATATTCCAACTACAAGTGGAACAAATCCGAAAATTGGAGATTATTACCGAGAGAAAATTAACATTGCCCAATATCTTTCAACAATACAGCAATTTATCGTTTACTGGTATTTAACGATATTTCATACTTAAGGATCGACGGAGAAAAAGTTTCTTAAAATGATGAAACCAATATTGTTACTCTCTTTCTAGAGAAAATCCACATTGTGGTTGATGGATGGTTTCTTGTAAAATAAATTGGAACCATTTTTTTCCATATCTCATCTTTTAAAAAATAGACGAGAATTACCTCCAAGAAACCTAGTTAGAGAATAGGAATCTATACCATCATCATGTGAAGATTGAAAAATATTAACGTCGCATCAAGGGCAACTCAAACTTAGTAAACAACCATGATAATGGCTAAAGCATACTCTAGAGTAGAGACATAGTCTAAAAAAATTCTTTTGAAAGATATCCAAGTTGTGATTATAGACTATGGAGGATTTCTTATAAGAAATAAAAATAATTGGTTTACTGCAAATCTGTGGTCTGTGCCATTTATTTTTTTAGAATCTGCGAAAAATATCAAACCATATTGGCTAGAATTTCTTTGGAAAACCAATATATCATCTCATAAGGGATAAATGGATAAAAAGATTTATCAAAATTATATCAACAAAATAAATAAAAGAAGTTCTAATTATCGCGTATGGAATGGTTATGGTTCTTGTAAATAAATAAAAACCGGAACAAAAATCACATGATCTTCATACAATGGATGCAGCTACCAAACTTAATTAGATGGAGGTTTATGAAACATGCATGTGAATCGTGATTAGTTATCGTAAAGGTAATTAAATTATGATAACACCAACTTTTGGTGATTACAGTTTTACGAAATGAATAGAAACTGTAAACCATCTTTCAATGGATTTTACTTATTTTCTTTCTCAATAAAAGAAACTAGAGAAGAAAGAAAAAACGAATTCAAAGTCAATCACCCATTATAAATAAATAAATAAATAATTCACCCAATAACATAAAGAAAAGAAAAGATGTAAAAGCCACAATATGAGAATGGAATAAGAAGAAAGGGATTTTTATGCCCCACAAGTTTTGGGGTATGATCCCATTTGCAATTTGGTGGACGGTCTGGAATAAGCGTAACAGAAGGCTTTTTCAAGGCAAATACAAAACTTGGAATTTTCGGATAAGGTTAAATGTCTTCTTTATAATTGGTCTATGGCTACTACTGTGTTTGAAAATATTTCTTTAGACATGGTTCTTTTCATTTGGAAAGGTGTTGTGGGAGTTAATTAGCGTATTGGTCTGTCTTTTGATTTTACTGTCATTTTTTTTTTTTTTTTGCTAAACTGTAGCCATCTGTATTTTGTTTCAGGGTATCCACTGCTTTGGGGTTATCCTGTCCTTTCCTTTTCATTAATACATAGCCCTTTCTTGTGTAAAAACATAAAGAAAAGAAAAGAACCATCTAAAAGTAAATTGTTAAAAAAAAACGTCAAATATGTACATGTGCCTTCATAGTTCATTATGTACCACCAAGTTTTGAGGAGTACTGTTGACGTCCTTTACTCATGTACACATGGGCGGAGCCAAGAATCAAGGGAAAAAGATGCAAAAATTTGTTATGGTGCAACCAAAAATTTTAAGGGGTGCAAATCAGCAAAAACAAGCTTGTTTGTAAAAAAAAATATTCTTATAAGGCTTAAAATGGACTTTGGAGCCAGTTGGACAGGGGTGCAAATGCACACCCTTGCAATGGGCTGTCTCCGCCCCTGCATGTACACATTAAATAATGTCCCCATAGCCTTGAGAACAAATATGGCTTATTTGCTAGTCCAGTCCCTGGTCAATTACCATATAGGCAAAAAAATAATAAAAAAAATAAAGAGGAGTAGTGAAACATGATAAATACGCTTCAAAATTCAAAAAAGAAAAAAAAGACTCATGATATCTTAATCGCATATACGCATATTTAAAGTTAGATTCATAAAGGATGAGAAGTAAACATAAACACGAAGTTAATAATATTTAAGTTAACTAGCTGAAAAATAAAGAATAACGCATGTATATGTTGATCTGCAATACCGAAGAAAGCTTGACACGTCAAATCCTAGTATTGATTTGATCGTATTTTCTTGCGATCACTGTATTTTTTCTTTCTTCTTCTTTTAACCGTCTTTTGGCTTTAGATTTTGAGATGATTTTAGCTTTTTTTTAGACGATTTTAGCTTGGTGTAGAGCATACCGATAACGTATTATGAAATAGAGAAGAAGAGAAAAAGCCATAGAATAGAGGGAAGAAAAGAAAGAAATTTCTATTGATATGTGTAGAATTACAAGGATTTACATCTCTATTTATAGAGATAGAACATAGAGGAAATCCTAACCTTAAATACAAGGACATCTTAGTAAATTAACAGTCATTTATAACATTCATTTTTTTCTTGGTGTTCAATTTAAATGCAGGCGAGGCTTGGTGCTTAGCTCGCTAGCAAGAAGGATTTTAATATTTTATAAGTTGTCACATGGCTGGTTTGCCCGAGTGGTTAAGGGGGAAGACTTAAGATCTTCTGCACATAAGTGCGCATGGGTTCGAACCCCATAGCCAGCAATTTAAGTATTTAATTTTTTCTTATGCATATTAGCAATTTAAGTATTTAATTTTTTCTTATGCATATTTTATGTATATAAGAATATGGATTTTAAGTATTTAATTTTTTCTTATGCATATTTTATGTATTTAATTTTTTTCTTATGCATATGTAATTATGTATGTTTTTAAATATGTATTTAATTTTTTCTTATGCATATGTAACATGGTTAAATTTGGGCCTAGAGTGATTAATTTGGGCCTACGAATACAAGACAAAAAAGAATATTTTGAAGTGAAATGGATAACCTCTTATCCAATTATTTTACTAAATGGCAAAACTACCCCTGATTGATTATTGCTAATTTGGGAGATTAAATGATGTTTAATCAAGTTATCCCCGAAATCAACTACCATTAATTCATCATCAAAACTTGAAAAAATTTAATTTTTTTTTCTTCAAAACACGATCCAGAATCGGTTGATGTTTATGCAGTTGTAAACCGATTCTGGGTTGAGTTTTTTCAAAGGATGAAGTAAACCCAGAATCGGATTTTTTTAATACCCAAATAAACCGATTGTTGGAATCAGTGTTTATATATGCCCATATAATCCGATTATACCTTACTTTCAGAAACAAAATATTCATTACATAGTTTAGGAAATTAGCGAATTACATATATAGGATTCAGTATGGGTATTCTAGAATTTGACACATCAAATGTTCGTCAATGACCCTTCGAGCATGTCGGTACAACGTCGTATATTCTTTGTGGTGAATGAACTTAGTTTCCCCATTACGAATTTTCCATAGCCCATTAAAACGCTCCAGTCGAAATTCAATGAATTCTCGTATGTTAGTATGTGAACTTCTACCGATGATAAGTTTAGGTAGTTACTATGGTATGGCAGACGACCGCGGCCAAACTCTCTTTGTACCCCCATAACACCCGTCCTCCATCACCGGGAACCCGTAAACACGATCATTAGGGCCACAAGGAAACATCTTCTCCCGGTGGGCATGTGGTCCCCTTTCTTCTTCTTTGGACCACCTTTCTTACCACTTTCAGAATTCAAGAATGTATGGCAAACCCTAGTTTCGGTTCCGGACAATCTCTCCCAGACTGTTTGTAAAAACAACCCAGAAAGATCTTCTTTTATAAGAAGTGAATATATCAAATTCCGGAAATAACTGGTTTTAGGAAATTCTTCCAAAATCGGAAACCTTGACTTGTGAGGGAACAAATCCGATTTTGTATCTAGGTTTTTCTTTTGGAAAACCGATTTTTCATGGGTTGGATCTATATTACGGATTAATCATATATTCATGTCCAAACATTTGTTTACCAAAACCTGATAATATCTTTTGAAATTCACTCAAGAATTTTTCAATAGAGTATACAAAAAAAGATTCGAACATGACAAGATATTTGTTAATAATGTCTTTAGAATCATATTTCCAGTAATATTTTAAAAGATCACTTGCTTCATTAAAATAATTGTGGGGTGTATGAAGCAATCCACTGTTAATAGAATAATTAACTGAAAAATCATTCTTTGTAGTATTACAAAGCTTCCAAAATCGCAACCTAATTAGCGATACACTAACAGTCTTATACCTGAAAATGTACGTACATATATTTGGGTAGCAAATCCAAAATATGTTTAAGATCCCAGATTTTTCAAACACAAAATAGTCATGGTTCATACAATGAAAAATCTTTATGCATTTTCAACCTACAACATGTTGTATAGAGTATTGTATCATAGTTACTAATCTTAGTAGGAATCCATACCATGAGATACAATTCTATAATTTCTGAGAGATTGTGTAGGTCACTCAAGACATTCATAACCATAATCTCAATTCCTAATAGATTTAGGAACAAGAGCATCATATACTTCATCCGTGTTTTCCACCACGAGTCTTTGAAGTAGTCAAATCCTGCTATTCGTTAACTGAATCATCCATTAGATTAAATTCTTATAGGTTGGATCGCACCAAACATAGATTGTTAGATCTTTTCGTGTTTGCCTGCTCTGATACCAATTGAAAAGACGAGGGTACCCAAATACACCACAATCTTTAAATTATCCACCTATAAGTCCTCTTACCGAAAGTGATTGTCTATGGACAAAGTCGAGACAATACTACAAATCGGTATTCACACTTTGTGTGATCGTCTATGGATACGAGATCGAGACAATACAACAATCAAAGTGTGATTACTTGATAATAGGTTCGGACTCAACCAAACTCTATAGGATCACTATCGAGTAATACAGAGTTAACGTTTGTGTATTTTACTTTTAATTATAATAAACAATTATCATTGCGGAAATAGAAAAGTAAAAGACACAGCAAGATTTTGTTAACGAGGAAACCGCAAATGCAGAAAAACCCCGGGACCTAGTCCAGAAGTGAATACTCTCAGAATTAAGCCGCTATACAAAATATAACAAACTTCGTATAGTTGAGACCATACAACTAAACCTATGGTTCACCTAGTTTCTTCAGTATCCCTGCGCTTCCGACATTCAATAAGTGCACGCACTGGAACAATTCCTTTGGATCGTATTCCAAACAGTAAAGGAACAACAAATCTGTTTGGTAACAACTCTCTTGATTCTTTCAGATGAAGATATCTCAAGTCATATGCAAAGGCTCTTCCGTTTAACCAATAAACTCCTTTGCCTGGTCAGATCAATCTATCCAACAACTACCGAAATAGCAGAGTTTAGATTTGCAATCAATCAATATAGAATCAAACAAGAAACTATCAGGTGATGTCGATCTTACACAACTAATCAATCGAATAAATCCGATTCTAGTTGGATCCCAGCCGATCAAGGTTTGTGCACACCCAAAGATATAGAAACAAAATAAGAAATCTTCTTTGTCTTCAAATCTTCTTTAATCTTCAATTAAACCTGCACAACACCACTTGAATCTCTTGTGATCAATAACGCACAGAACGAAGTCTGTTAACAATGGATTATCACAAGACGTCTTTAGATCTACAAACAGTTCTAAAGATCCCGTCGATGCTTCGATCTAGTTTGAGTGAATCTTATATCAGAAAAGAAGATTCTCAAGAATAAACAAACTA
Organism: Papaver atlanticum; assembly: GCA_023531105.1. Classification (NCBI taxonomy): domain Eukaryota; kingdom Viridiplantae; phylum Streptophyta; class Magnoliopsida; order Ranunculales; family Papaveraceae; genus Papaver; species Papaver atlanticum. The sequence goes on along the minus strand of JAJJMB010014022.1, from coordinate 1,809,262 downwards.
GGTGCAATCAAAGTTCAACAACCGTCAGTCAATCAAATCAATCGAAAACTAAAATAAACTGCAATTATCCAGTTTCCCACCAACGGTACTCGTATATCACTTCTTGATCCCACATAAGTCTTTAAACGAGCGGTCGTAAGAGATTTCGCCTAATTAAGGTACTTTCCTCTCCGAATAGACGGCTCCACCAGAAACAAAAAAAGAAGATGAAGTTTTCCTGGCTCTTAGGATGGTTTGCTCGAAATGCAAACTTGGGTATTTATAGACCAAGGATGTTTGGACACCAAGGAATTTCCAAAACCGAATATTCTCAAGATATGCAATAAATGCCCAAATCGGTTTTCATAATTCCTGGAAATGCTTTGTCCAATATTTCCGAAATCTCACTAGAAAATCTCCAATTAGTAAATGCACATTACCAATTTTTATTTTCTAGAGATATGCATTTAATTGCTAGTAATTAAATGCATATAAAACTAATAACCTTAAGTAAAAGATTCTTAATTTATTTCGGTCCGGGATCTCCATGAGTTATTAAGGAATCACTGTTATAAATATAAAAAAAGGTGCACTTTGACTTTGAGATTTAAAAGTCATTAAACGGACAGGATTCATCGGGGAGTGTCATCCTGCGGTCGGAATCATTTGGATGGACTTTTCTCAAGCGATGGCCAACAAAGTTTGGTTTTGTTACGGGGTGGAGTTTGGGTGAACAGAAATATCTTGGGGTGATCCTCGGGGTAGACTGTGTCCGTCGATTGGATATATAGAAAATCAGAGCCGTTGTTTTTTATGTGAGTCATATAAAAGCCGTTTTTTCTCCGTCGATCCTTTTTCAACGATCCTTTTCCCTCTCCTCTCTGAAAGGCAACACAGATGATTGAAAAGGTATCGATCTAGAACCAAGGTTTGAAAAACACTTGTTTTTTTCCAAAAAAATGTCCGTTAAAACGGTCACACCCATATACCGTGACCGTGAGGGTCCCCGAACCCCGTGCCTATATAACGCCGATAAATAGGAAATAACGACAGTTTTTTATGACCTTTTTTCGGTTTTCACACGTGTTATAATTGTTTCTCTAAAATTGAATTTACGTTTTTTCCTTCTAAATAACATTTTAATGCGAGTTTTTTAGACCATTTTTCCCGTTTTCACATCAGTTATAACCGTTTTTCCAGAAAAAAGAATTTAAAAATATTTTTTTACAATTATTTATTTTTTAAATTAAAGAATAAAAAGTTACAATAAATTTTTTGAAAATGAAAGAATAAAATAACAATATATAAAAAACGTTGTAACAACGTTATTAGACCCGTTATAACTGTTTTCACGCACGTTATAACCGTTAGATAGGAATTTCAGATCATAATTTATTTATTTTTTCTATTTAACCGTTATAACACCCGTTATTTTAAAATAACATATAAAAAACGCGTTTTATTTCTATATAACATGTTTTTTTCCCGAAACGTGTTCACACCCGTCAAAACACATTATAATGGTCACACCCAGTGGTTGTGACCTGAGCCGTGACCCGATTTTCAAACCTTTTCTAGAACTGATTTATCGATATTAGATTGGGTTTTAATTTATTGGGATTTCCACATGTTACTCCTTTGTATGTGTTCTAATAAGATATGTGAGATTCTTTTAAAAAAAAAAGATACGTGAGATTGCTGCAGTTTATGATATTAGGTTTGGGCAGAGTTATTGTTTTATAGGTTTATCAATTTCGAGGGTTTTTAGATCCAGCTTATTGGTTTAAACACTGATTTATCAATTATTGATTTATGTAGCAGAGGAAGACGATGCAGAAGAAGAACAGGAAATTTCAAAGTTGGGTTTTAATTTAGAAATTGGATTGGGTTTTAATTTAGACTCAGGTTTCGTTTCGATTTTTCTTTCTTGATTATCCATCCATATTTCACGGATTTCAAAGTCTACTTATTTAGAATCACAGGTAAACTCATCGTCTCTTATCTCTGTTGATTTTACACCTTCATCAGCCCCTGTTGCTTATTGTGGACTTTATGCCCATAGCTAATTCCATTGATGCTAATTCTCACACTAATTTGACTGTTATTTTTTGTTGTCAAACAGGAAATATCAGATGACTCTTTGATGAATATTCTTTTATTCTCTGATGCAGAGTTAGACAATCAACTTGAACAGACGACAAGCATGGTAAGGTCTTTAAGACTTATTTGAATATTTGAAGCGGAATGTTGATTGGTAAATCTATTTTTTGAGGTATGAATGTGCACAAATGGATAGTATGCCCGGTGCTATATGCTTTGAAGAACATGGTTAGTGTTGATACAAATGCAATGTACATATCACAGTTTTATGACTATGTGAAAAGATTTTCGGTACTAAAGTTAATTGGAGGGAGTCATGACCCTTAGGTTTTGTGGCTTCTCTACTTAACTATGAACACCTTGGTTGATGCCTTTTGGTGTAGGTGGATAGGATTGAGTTTACTGGGAGAGAGGTTTATTATTAGCAAATCATTCTTTACGTAGTTTGAACCTTTACACTGATTTTTTGTTCGTTGTCTACAGGGGTCATAAATCTAACCCCCTTCTTACATTTTCGTGTTACATACCCTTGCATCTCATTATTTCTCACATGGAATCCAATATAGCTATGGAATAATGAGTACTGAGCATGAAGATTCATGATTTTCTTGAATTTATTATTTGTACGATCTTGAACATTGTGGTAGTAGTTATTCCTATGTAAGAAGAGCTTTGCCTTTTATGATCTCGAGAAGCTAATAATTGCTGCTTATATCCTTGCATTATTGATTTAGCTAATTCATTTTATAAGAAACTATATGATTCTCATATGAGATTTGCTATGCGAGAATCCCAGCAGTAGACCTCCAGCATCATATGGTTCAAGATAAAGTGTTATGGAAAAATTGCAGCGATCCAGCACATGTCTTTTGGTCGATACTGAGTTCGTGTGATAGGCAGGATCTCCAGCTTGCATGAAGTTGCTGTTACGTTGAGATCTCTCTATGCCACCTCCAATAGTTAGAAACCTTTATCCGAAGTCTGTTACTCCTGGATGCAGCAAAGCTGGATTGAAAATCAGCAGCTATAACAGTGATCACAGTTTCATGTGAGCAACCAGCACCAACACCGGCAAGTGCTCCATCTAAACAAGTTGGTTAATATTAATAGCATTTCAGTTTCATTTGTGTAATTGATATAATTTGTCTACTCTTCTGACTTTTCTTTTTGATGCCATGTTACAAAAACAACTACACTCCAAGCGAGCTAGAGAGAAATTCTGATAGGAACCCTAAACAGTGCACTGATCTTATAGAATCTAAAAGGTAAGTGCATGTTTTCTGCACTCTGTTGTTAAGACTTGGTGTATTTTGCCCATATTGTTCTTAAACTGCTATTGCTAGCAGTCTGATGTATAGTCTTTTTTCAGATGAACTGCTTAGGCTTCACAGGCCCGATTCGCAGGTATACATATCAATGAGATAGTCAATTGAGTGTTACCCCTGCAAAAAATGGTAATGAAGCCCCTCAAAATCACTTTCAAAATTATCCGCAAGACCTAAGACGAACAACTTTCCTCCCATCACATCAACAGAGTGATTTTTCACGGTCGAGGAGTGCAAAAAATCGTTAACGAGTACAAAATACTGGGAGGGTATATTTTTAAACTAATTCCCATTCATCTCACATGTGTATATATTCATTTGCATGGTAAATACTTTGGTATTAATTGAACTGTTCTACATCACTTTCCTTTATGCACGTGAGTTCATTCCTAAAGTATGTGCGGGTTTATGGTAGCTGAAAGTATGTGCCTTAATAGTTTACTGTTGTTATTGCTAATAGTGTACTTCTAAAAATCTTGATTTGATGAGTTGCTTATCTTTGTTTTCTTTACCGGATTAGGAATATGGAAGCTTGGTGCAAAGTTTTTATAGACTCGCAGGGGTTCAATGGAGAACACAGTCTTTGGCTGGAAAACCTACTGGAATGTTCCACAGTACTGGGTCTCAAGGTGGTGGTCAGGAAAGAACTGGGTAAGTCTTTATATCCTTTCTCTACCTAAGCAATGTCAAATTCTCCGCCTCACATTACACCTGTTTTCCTTTTACTACTACTGAGCGCAGTAACCTTGGATTCCTTGTTTATCTTTTTTTTTTTTTTTTTTTTGAAATTTAAGTATCTTTTGTGCGCTTTATGTTTGCATGAAATGTAGGAGGCAAAGTTGTGCATCTTAGGAGCACTGCACTAGCTGATGTATGATTTTACAGCGTTCGTATGAAAGATTCCGTATGTAAAATTCCATATGCCCATACAAATTTTTGATTAGAAGGTTGCCATAATACCCTTAAGTGGAATCAGATTGGGGAAGTCACCAGCAATAATATTTGGTTTTGAAACACTCATCTTAGTTTCCCTTCATGGATCGTGATACAATATTCATGAACCAGCAAAGCATAGTTCATCATGTGCCAGTGCATTTACAATGACAAGTCCTTGGAAGATGGTTATGGCAGTTGTCTTCTTTCGAATTCAGGCGAGTCAGCACATAATTGAAGAATGAAGATATATTATGCCAATTTGAAAATAGTTGTCTTCATGTCAAATGCAAGCCTTTAGTGGTCCATATTTGGTTTTTGCATATTACATTCTCCATGTCTTTCTACTTTCACTGGCTTTAATACTTTGAGATATTATTGCTTCATTTAGGTTAAAAAAGAGGCATAAAAGTCCTTGAATGAATGCGTAGCATATTAATATCGGGAAAATAAGATACTTTTACACTAGGTAAATCTAAACAATGAGGCATAAAAGTCCTTAAATGATGTGTTTTCTTTTTGTTTTTCCATTCAAGGAGTGGCAACGATATCGCAAGATGATAAACAAAGAAGAGCAAGTTCAGGAGTCATTGACACATTGGAACCCAAATTTCTTGGGAAAGGATGGAAAAGGCATAGCAAGGCAAATCACAAAGGTAATCCTTAGGATCCTCCATTGGGGTAGCATTTTTTTTTTCCATTTGAATTTTGTTGCCATCAGTTCAATCCGTTTTACTTAAAGCTTTGTCCAATTTTCTATGCACACGAGACTTAGGTTTCCAAGAATGCGTGATAATGGGTTTCCCAAAGGTCTGTCTCGAGAAATTTCTGTGCTCAGGTAGCCTTGATAGAAGCAAAGACCAATGCCGGACTATACTATCCACAAAGGTAATTGTGAAACTTTAGTTCCGTAAATTAGTTGGGGAATTGGGCATTTGTCTTAATTTGCACAGTAGCTCGGTGTATAACAATGGCTTTTTTAGCTTATTTATTCGTCTGCCTTAATGAACTACTTTTACAGTACATGGGTTTCTTTTACTTTTAGGTATGATGTATTCAGCTATGGATCATACTATGAAAACTTAATTTCCGTACTGACTGATTGTTAGGATAATGGCTATTGAATTTTCGGAGGGCTTACTTAGTCTGATTATGTTTACTAAGAAGCGGTGCAGTAAATAAAATTCATCCCCAAAATGGTGTGGTCGCAAATTCAAAACTCTATCTCGATCTGCCAGGTGAACCTGATTGTATATAGTATTTTAGAACAGGATTATGTGGATAAGGTAACAATTGTCGCTTAATCATCCTTCATAGCAATTGTCACATCCCATTCAATTTAAGTAAAAGCCAAATTTAGATGTGAATAGCAATCGCTTTCAGATTCTTTTGCATATAATCGTCCTAGCGTTATATTAGTTTGTTACTGTAACTCCGTGGATCTTTCTAATAGTAGCATTGAACTTGCCATTATGTAGTTACACGTTTCCCAGTACATAGGTGAACTACCGAAAATACATGGAATACCAGAGTGTCAGGTATTTAGATCCTATAAAGATCATTTTTACACATTAGTAATGAAATTTTCGACCAACATGGTTGACTGCATCTTCAGTACCCATAGGTACAAAACTTACATAGATTCATTGGACCTGGTGATGGACTTGGTTCTGAAGTTTTAATGGATTAGTTTCTTTTCCCTCGCGTTGTTTCTCGAGCTTGGGTGATTCTTTCGTAGTAAACATCAGCTGGGCTTGCCTCAAGTTCTCCCTCCACTCATTTTTATAATCTCTACTTTCTTCTCTCTTCATTTTCTCTAATTGAAATATCATGCTCTTTCTCTCTATATTGCAGGTTGTTGAGTTATTTCTTCACCATACGGAGTGTAATGCGTCTGCCTGAAGGTACTAAAATCTGGCCTTATTCTTTAAAGCGAAAAGGTTATGAGATTTTTGCATTTAAATAATTTAGAATTTGGAGTTGTCGGAAAATGACAATTTGGATTTGATACCCAGTGATCAATTCTTAAAAGATGATGTTTGTGCTGATCAACTGAAGATCAAGAATGGGTTCTTACTCAAGAAGATGGATTTCTATTGCACTTGTATAGTTTATGAATATGCCTACTTCAGATTTATCATAGGATGCAGATTCTATTAAGGTATTTTTAATTAACCTTTGATCTTTAATTTGTTTTCTAATTTTCTTCTCTACCTCATTTGTAGTTCTATTTTTAAGTCACAAATACACCCAACAAATACTAACATCAACAATTAAAATATTAAAATATTCGTGCTTGATTCTTGAGTTCAATGCTTAGAAACAAAAGTGAACATATGAAATTACAATTCTGACGAATTAACTGTTAATATTATTGGCAAGTAATCTTAACAATTGGTTCCTTGAAATAGTTAAGGTTTTCAGATCATTAATTTTTAAATGATATGACTTGAATTTAATATAATTCAGCAAATTTTTTTTTTATAAATGTTTGATATCTTTTATTAATATTTATTATAGTTTTATCTCCTTATTACGTAGATATTTAGTTTTACTTATACGGTGTTGATGGAGCTACTGAAGTTAAGTTCAGGTTTTCAATTCTTTACGGTCATTCTTTAGGTTTCGTACTTTCACTATTATTTCTAACATCAAGCTTTACTCTTTCTTTTTTGTATATAATACTTTTAATTGAGAAATTTTAAATAATAGGTGTACAAGCAGAGATCTGGATTGAATTGAATTCAACTTTTTTACAATAGGGTAAAGCTTATGAATGTATTGAGAAAATTCTGGATTGAATCAATTCAACTTCTTTAAGGTAGCAGTTGTTCTACCCTAATAGGGTATACTGTCGATGAGATTGTTACACGGTAATGGTAGGCTACTTATCAAATATTTTTGTTATATTTTTTTATTTATTTATAGCATTTTGGTTCTTTGTGGTGCTAAAATAGAAGTTGAATTGTTGTTACAGATGCTACATGTGTGTTGTTTGACTATCTGAGTTCCATATATAGCTCATGTGTTTTTAATATAACCAAGAGCTGATAAACATCTGAGTTATGTGCACAATTTCTGGGTAACCCTCGCTGTTTAAACTAACCCCTGCTTTATGGGTACGAATATGAATCTGTGGCGCAATGGTAGCGCGTCTGACTCTATGTCAGAAGGATGCGTGTTCGAATCACGTCAGGTTCATGGTTCAAATTTAGTTATCTTGGAATCATTGTTATAAAAAGGTATGGTGTTTGTCTCCATGATGACAAAAGCTATCAGACGGACGACGTTTAATATAGACCCGATCCGAAGGTCGGGAAGCTCCGGACGGAGTAGTCATTAGACGGCTGAAAAGGACTCCCGGACATGAGAAACTCGCGGTGTTTACCATAAAAGGGTCTCTTGCCACTTTTATGTCGAATACTAAAAGAATCACGGTGTTTACCATAAATTGCGTCAAACTGATATTTTCATCGATGTTTATCATCCGGCGGTCGTGGTGCTCCGGATTGGTTTTTGCATTGGAAGGCTAGGAAAATTTCGGTATTTTTGTTTGAGCATAAAATTACGGTAATGTTAAAAGCTGGGCCTGGGGTTGTGGGTAAAAGAAATATGGGGTGGGTGTATTTTTTCTGTGTCGTAAACACGGCTAAGATTGGAAGAAAAAACTTTGTCTTTTTCGATAAACTTTTCGATTGATTTTCTTCTTCTCAGTCTCCCAGAGTTGCTGCAAACTTTCAATGGGTTAATTAGCCTACAACTTTAGGTTTTGATTTCCCATCGAAGATGAAGTTGAAAAAGAAAGGGAGTATTGTAGAATCTAATTTATTTTGTAGAACTATTAATCCCTGATTTTGTTTTGGTGATATAATTTGAAAAACTCTTAATTAGATTCCTGAATTTTCTTTGTTGGCGTAGAAGAAGACGTATATAATACTGATCGAGTTTGAGTACTATATAATTTAACCATTCACTTTCAGTATGAGGTAACCCTAATTTAATCTTTACTGCCCCATTCTATCTCTTTCAATCTTACAGCTTTCTCTTTCCCGTTCTCTTTGGATCTCTTTCTGTCTCACTGTGTATTTTGTGATCTTGACTCACTATTTTCTTAATTTGTTAACAAATACACAAACGAGAATTATCAGCCAGCATGTATTGGCCTTTTCGGGGTATTACACAGCATGAATTTGATATCACTCTTTCCTCTTTGCTTCTAATATTCTATTTTTTTGTGTGTGCAATTTTGAGATTGTAGCTTTAGATTTTCATGTTTTGGTTAGGTAATCTGATGGTCTATTATTCAACTATTGGATACAGGGTTTAATGATTACATCATTGATAATCTTGATGATTTTGTTGAATTAATATGTTGTTGAGAGAGTTAGATGTGCATTCAATTGTAGACGAATGTTCACAGTATTAAAGGAATTTGTTTTGGATGATCACTTGAGGTTGAAAATTTTGTTCAAATTTGGATTGTTGAGACTCGCTGCGATAGGAAGTTTATTTGGAATTGATTTAAAGAATGGGGAACCTAAAACTATGTAGTTTTGGAAACTCCATTGTGGCGTGTGATTGCTGATGCACTAGAGTTTCCAGTATTACATCGTTTTTTGGTTTCTCATGCCAGCTGAATGATGAGTCCCTGGGCTTCCTAACGAAATGTTTGTTCGCCAGGTTTGTGTTTCTGCTTACCTTCATATCATTCCTAATCTGCTTAGGGAGTCGGTCATGTATACTAGTGCACGACGATGGAGTCTAATGATTGACATGGACCATGCCTTGCTGGATGATTCTCTTTGAAATACTACACATCACGAAACGTAAAGGTAATAACCCATTCCTTAGTATCTGTTTTGTTTTCTTCTTATTACTATGTAAACTAGACATCCTTGGGCCGTTTCTTCTCTTTTATATTCTCATGGTAATGTTGCGTATCTTGGACAAACGTACGAGATTTTCATTGGATTGAGTATTCACTTAAAGGTTAATCTCATTGGTACTCTTTTTCACCCGTCTATTTCTTTTAATTTATCTTTACTTTGATTTTATGAGCTAGCTTGGTGTTTTTCATTACATATAGTCATGGGTTGGTTGGGATACTGATATGAAGAAGGTAATCTGCATAACTTCAAAAATCTTATTAGTATACTTGAATCATATGTTGTAAAAGTTGAAATACCAATGTATTGCATCCAATTCATCTTTGTGTTATAAGATTCACCTCTAATTGAGACCCATGTTAATCTGCAGCTAAGACAATGTCTGTTTCATAGTACTTAAAAAGAGTAAAATCTGAACAAGGATGTAATGAAAAGTTCTCAAAAGTTATTAGTTAGTACAAGAATAGGAATGTGCGTTGATATCAATCATTTAGGGCCTCTGCATCCATTGTGCATACAATGTAACCTTGATGTTTCAAATTGTCTGAATATAAACTGAGAATAACATGGGTTGTCACTTCCTAAATTATTGTAATTGAATGTGTCTTCCTTCTCTTTTGATTTGATAACTACCTGAACCTTTTCTTGTGTCTTTGATCTACTGAAGGCATTTTTTTCCCCGATTTTTCTTTGATTTAGTTTTCCATGAGAAAGAAAAGGGATTGGCGAGAAAAATATATGTAACTGAAACCAAAATCAAGGTTCTCTTGATCCTTCCACTGTCAGGTAATAAAAATTCTTTCCTTTTCTAATTTCCAAGGTTCTATTATTAGTTGAATGTGATCATCGTTTTGTAGTCTTTATGTGAATCGGTTATCTGTGATCAGGAAATATTCCTACGTTATTAGTTATTTGGGATTCAATTGATTTGGTGTTGTTGATTACCTCATTTATGAATTTTTGGTGTTGTAGGTGATTCTCTGGATGTAATTCCCACACGACTATGATCAATTTTACAGGCTTTGAATTGTGATCACAGGTTTGATGATCTGTTTTTGTTATCATCAATTGCATTATTGAACCAATTAAAACATGTCTGTTGGAAACCAGGTAGTAACAGAGAAACCAAATATTACAATATATTTGAAGGCTTTTGATTTACTTGAGGTCAAACCTGAGGATGTTCTCCATGTTGGGGATGATCGTAGGAATGATCTTTGGGGTGCTAGAGATGCAGTTTGTGATGCTTGGCTGTGGGGAAGTGATGTTAACTCTTTTAAGGAGGTAAGAAGAACCTCTTATTATACTCAGCTTTGTAGAGATCGCTGCTATAGTTATAAAGCATTTGAATTAATGAAGAACTAGCTATTTATCAATGGTGACATAATGACGTACCCATATGGGCAGTAGCATAAGTAACACTCTATGCTGAATGTGTGTTACTTCAAATAATCCCCATGTAATCTAATAAAAAGCTAATATGTATGCATCACTATGAGAGATGAACAGAAGTTTCTCTATTGTATTGTATATTATATCCTTAACTTCGTAGTTTTGCGTACTGAGTTTCTAAGCTGCGAATCCTAACTTATATGATCTGTAAAGGTAGGTTAAAGTAGAGATAGAGCTATTTCTAGGATTAAAAGGTACGATTAGGAACAGTGAATCAAGAACGGGAAAATAGGAGGTGCCAACAAATAAGGTGAAATTTCCAGCAGGGGAAAAGATTTATCAGATTGTTTAATAGAGTGCAGCATATAGATTTCTTTTTAGTTTTTCTTTAAACGGATGTAACAATTGGGTTTTTGACCGATAATTGATTTCGATAGTTTGGTTTTCTGATTTGGTAGGTGAAGATTGAAGAGAGCCTAACTCAAAGAATGGGTTTTATACTTTATTTGATTCATCTATTTGATTCATCAATAGTTAAGTGAACTTCCCTACGATAAAACAAATGTAAGATTTGATTTATTTTTTTGTAGATTTCTGTTCTTTTGCTATGGAAAATTGTGATATAAGGTCGGCTGGTGATTTCATTTGTGTTTTTTTCTTTTTTTTGTAAAGGTTCGGAAAAAGAAGGATGAAGAGACGGCTATAAAGAAGGGATTGAGTAATTTATGTAAGATTTCTTTTCTACAATAAGTACCTTTTGTGCATCAAAATCAAAATCACCAGCACGATATAGTTCATTTGTGATCTTGATTTTGAACTATATCGTATTCCTATGCTAAAAATGAAAATTGTGGAAGAATATCGACATTGTTAGGTTTTCTTTCTCAGATCTAAATAACCAATTAACACATTAAACCGGTTAGGTACGAAGTTAGTATGTGAATTTAATATGGAAAATGTAGGACTTGATCAGAAAACATTGAAAGTCAGTTAGGACCTACGTATCTACTTCAGATTATGTTCTCTCCTTATTTTTCTATTAATCATGTTGGTTATGGCGCATTATGATAATTTATGATATGATATCTCGACAAATGGATTCGTATCTACTTGGATGTAAGTAATTGCGTCTCTTTAGTAATTGCTTTATCACCTCCATACTTATTCCTCTGTAATCAGCTAGAGAACTTTCTTAGTTAAGTTAGATGAAAACTCCTTCAGCAATTTGCTTCATAACACTGTTGGTGGAAAGCTTCATGGATGGAAAATCTTTCAGTTTCTCACTTTACTGTGTGACACTCTTCTCTTCTTCTATCTTACTCACAGTCGTGAATACATTTTGGGTTTTGGTGTTTTGATGAATTGGGTTAGGAGGATGCATGATTGTGTAGGATTCATCTCAGGATTCTGGATAATCGTTGCGATAGTACTTCGTATGGTTGGACATCTGAGGCTCTTTTTCTTCCTTGTAAATGCAAAATTCTTTTTTGTGCCCATATCAACCTTAAGGCTTAAGTAATTAACTTTAGTGTTTTGTTGTCCCTAAAATGTTTAGCTTCCGGATTACATGCACTGCCACTAATAATCTTTGCGAGTATATTTAGTTAGAGGAAGTCAAATTTCATTGGCTGAGTTAGTTGCTCAATTGCGTCTTGGTTGAATTTCAGGATTCTGGGTCATCCATAAATTGATTCAATATTCTATGGATTTGTTTATTTATTGATGCTCTCCTTGGTTTTAAACAGGAATGATGGGTTATCACCTATAAACGGGTGCAAGACTGAGATCATTGTGGTTATTCATCTTTTTGGTAAGTAATATCGCATACTTTTTGATGACTTTAGTGATTAGTCATATCGCTTGATGACTTTAGTGATTAGTCATATCGCTTATTTTATGATGCATTAGTTTATCATTATATTTATTTCTAACCATCAAATTCCTGACTATTATTGACTGGAATGCTGCTTTTCGCTAAAGTTCTTTGGCGGACACTAACGGTTCACTCGGGCAAACATGTAATTGTAAGTCTCTCTCTTACAATGTTCGAGTACCGTCCTCAACACACTGAGCTTGCTCCCTAGTAAGTCGTATTATCTCCCTCTGTGTGTACGTGTGTATTTTTCTATGAACCTTTTATATCTTGCATAAATTCTAAACTTGGTCATATTTCAGGTGTTTGAAAATGTTTTCGTTAAAGTTTTTATTTGTACTGACACTTTAGTTTTGCATTATTTGTTGGTGATCATGTATGTAAAATGCACACCATATACAGTTAGTGTTGGTGGTATGCAATCAGTTGCATATTGATTACCCTAGGTGAGCTCATGGGCTAGCTTGCATGCGCAAGGTGAGCAATATCACCCTTTCGGGGTGTTTCCTGCTATTGTTATCTTGAGTGTTTTGGGATAGTGTTTGCTTTGATAGCTCTCTGGAAAAAACTGCCACAAATGTTTACACCTTTAACCAAAATAACCGAAACTATTGTGCATTTGCACCAGCTTCACATAGAAACTCCTCTTTTCTGATACAAAATATAAAAGTTTGGAATGAAATGTATTCATGATGTCATAGGGGTATGTACCACTAAGTATGAAATCAAACTTCCGTCTTAGCTCAACTGGTAGAGCATATGGTTATCAGATAGCCATGTAGTTGTGGGTTCGACTCCCACAGATGGCATACTAATTTAAGTTATCAATGTTAAATTATATATCCCTGCGATACATAATGCAAGCTTATTTACAGGTTGTTGGTTTAGTCATTTAGTTATGATACATAATGTTATATCTCTACTATCATCTCCATGAACTTTCAACAAAAGTAACATAAGATGCATGCTTAGAAGTTTCATGTATAATATATGCCAAATTTGAATTTTAACGCAAGGGAATTGAAGAACTTTGCCCTGCTTGACTGGATTCTGATACCGACAAAGTAAAATCTTAGCATGATGTACTGAGAGGGGGTTTGAATTCAGCGCAGGAAAAGGTATACAAGGATGTCATGCAACATCGATAAAAGTGCCCAATGACTTATTAATTCAGTCTAATGGATACTCCGTAACACTTATCCATATCTAATTCATAAATTCGAAACCATGGATTATCTTAAGGAAATGTGCATCTTGACTCTGAAGAATGACACAGCTGAGGAGATAAATGATCATATGATAAGATTTCTTCCAGGTGAAGAGTACTGTAATACCCTGTATTTCTAGCTTCTGTTTCGGGTCGGGTTATACTCGGATTAGTTAACCTTGTGGCTTAGGTTGTTGTTCCTTAGCCTTAGCCTAGGTGGGTGGATTGAGCTAGAAAGGCTACAAGTTAGGGTGGAAATATAATAATCAATAATAAATTATATTAAGGGAAAATGAAAAGATTAAAAAAAATAGTTAAGAAAAATAATAGTTAGTAATAATTTTAGAAGTTGGAAAAGAAAGGCTAGGAGAAAAAGAAGGAGATGGAGCTAGGTATCTTTTAGAGAAAAAGAGTATTGAGAATCAAGAGGATTAAAGGAATTAAGATAGAATGTGAAACCCTTTCCTCTTTTGGTGTTTTCTTTGGGTGTTTATTTTGTATGATTTTGTATTGTTGAGTTTTAGTAATTTAATCACACAAATATATATCTTCTAATAATGATCAGGATTTTGAAATTGTTAGATAACATGATTAGGTACCTATGGTTAAATTTTGAGAACAATACACCACAAATTCACTGTTGAATGTTTGTTTATATTTAGGTGATAGTTTCTGAAATTCTGGATAGTTTCGTTTTGCTGTGATTTTGATGTTCTTAGGCAGTCTTAGCGATGTTAAAATTATTTGAGGTCTAAACAAAAGTTATATATAAATATCTTATCTTTCATTGTGCTTTGGATTTGCTTAATTTTAAACTAATATGAATTTATTGTGAATACTTTGGTAAAATGATGTTATCTGCCTATATTTTGTGATGCGTTTGTAAAATAAATATATTTTGATTGAGCCGTTAGTTTAATGTGAAATTTGGATATGTTATAGATAAATATATCAGGAATGTTCATATAAAATTTGAAGAAGATCGGATAAAGTTATCACTATGAAAACTATAATATAATATTCTGTAGTTAATGTGTTTGTTGAAATGCTTGAAAGAAATTCATGTTGTTAAGCCATGGTTGCTTGTGCTGTTTGTGAAAATGATTTATAAAAGTAAATGAGTTCATGTTTTACCGTTATATGGAACATGTTTCATGCTAACGGCGGGTAATGATCCCCGAGAGTTAAATAGGTATTGATCCCCATGGGAACTTGTGTTTCCCGACCATCGATGGTGGCTGTCCGTGCCGGTAAACGATAGGTGGATGTACGAACCAAGGTTTTCGTACCTTGAATGAAATGGGTAATGATCCCCGAGAGCAGATGGGTATGATCCCCATAGGAACTTTTGTTCGTGACCATCGATGGAGGTTGTCCGTGCCGATAATCGATAGGTGGGTGTACGAACCAAGGTTTTCGTACCGTGAACTTATGGTTTCTTTGTGACTATATTAATACGTGAATAGATGTGTTGAATCACTGATGAATGACTTGTTGAAAATTATTTTGGTATTGTAAACTCATGGCTTGTTGTGACAATATTAATTTGTGAATCATTTGTTGAAATCTAGATTAAAATATTTGTTGGAAACATATTTGGTGTTATGAACTCATGTTTTGAAACTTAAAAGGATGGATTGTTGGAAACATTATTGATGATGTTAATTTGTGTGTTGAATCCTACATGGATGATTTGTTGACAATAATATTGGTATTGTGAGCTTATGATTTAACAAATAAATTGGATGATTTGTTGATGAATTATTGTGAAGTCTTATTTGAAATCTTAATTAAATGATTTGTTAGAAACAATAGTGGTATTTTGAATTCACGGTTGGACAAATGAATTAGATGATTTAGTGAAAATAATATTTGTGAGGTAATGTTGTTGGTTGAACATATTTGTTGAAGTTGCACGGTATTTCTTATCGTATGTTATTCCTTGATAAAATCATATTGTTTCCGCATCTTTAGAGAATAGGGGTGCATTCTATTAAGCTGTCATCTCACCCCAATTGACATCCTTGCAGATTTATCAGAGTGGCGCAGCGAAAGCTAAAAATGAGTAGCTTAGTGATTGAATTGTTTTTTTGCATTGCTTGAAATGTAAATCTTAACTGAAATGTTGATAAAGATGTTTAGTAAATTCAAATGAATCAACTCATGTATATAAAGATTTAATTATGTTTAGCATAAAAAAAGATATATGCATAAGTCTCTTTCCGACCCGCAACGCTTCGAGTTCGGATCTCCATACGGGTTTGACCCTGGTCCGGAACTCGGGGTGTTACAAGTACACCTTTCTGAGTTTGGACATAATCAGTCCATTGTCGTGTGATTTTAAGTAAGTGTGATTTTAAGTAACACTGCTTAAGTAGTAGTGTTTACTCAGAATATCTGAACAGTCGGAAAATTTCGGGGATTCCAAACCATGTGCTTTTCCTCAAGGTTGGTATATGCTTATAAAAAAAATCCAAATCCAAGTTCAAGTCTATGCAATGAAACCAGATTGGTTGTTACCCAGATAAAAATGTGCCGGTAATTATGTTTACCTTCCAAGAATTGTAGTAAAACCAACATAGTCAAATCTAACTTATATTCCAAGAATCTAACTTCCTAGGTTGTCCTACCAATTACCCGCCCACCAACCGTGTCAAGTCCTGAACTCACAACTGTTTAAGAAGAATCTACCCAACATACAGATGATGCAACGTTCTCCAAAAAAGGCTCTGCATGACGATATGGTTCCCAGTCTTGCCATGGTTCCAGTGATAAAGACTGAAGACCTTGATATCAGATCAATTACAGTAGTTACATGAACCATATGAATAACATTCATGAATTCATATGCAATTTTACATGTGGATGTTTTCCCCGTTGTGTTCCCCCTTATGCGATTGACCTTTGAGGGTGCTTGGTTGTAGTTTTCAGTACGCCATATATGTACTGCTGTTTTACAATCTAAAAATAAGCTATATTTGAGAAACAGGTGATGAATCTATGAAAAACATAATCAAAACACTTTTGCTTCAGTATTCCACGTATGTACTTCTGGATCAAACAAAAAACAGTGATAAAACTTTAAGAAATAACAAAATCAAAGAAGTATTTTTCAGTACGCTATATATATACTGCTGATTTAAAATCTAAAACCAGCTACATGTCAAATACAAGTGATGAATCTATGAAAAAACAGAACTAAAACACTTTTATTTCAGTATTCCATATATGTACTTCTGGATTAAAAAAAAGTGGTAAAACTATAAGAAATAACAAAATCAAAACAATATTTTTCAGTACGACATATATGTACTGCTGATTTACAATCTAAAAATTAGCTACATGTCAAAAACAAGTGATGAATCTAGGAAAAAACAGAACCAAAACACATTTATTTCAGTATTCCATATATGTACTTCTGGATCAAAAAGAAAGTGATGAAACTATACATAAGAAATAACAAAACCAAAGCAGTATTTTTCAATATACCATATATATACTGGCGATTTATAATCTAAAAATCATCCACATGTCAAAAACAAGTAATGAATCTATGAAAAAACAGAACTAAAACATTTATATTTCAGTATTTCATATATGTATTTCTGGATCAAAAAAAAAGAAAGATAGAACTATAAGAAATAACAAAATCAAAGCAATGTTTTTCAGTATGGGATATATGTACTGCCGATTCATAATCTAGAATCAGCTACATGCCAAAAACAAGCAACGAATCTATGAAAAATAGAAACGAAACACTTTTATTTCAGTACCCCATATATTTACTTCTGGATAAAACATAAAAAAATCTCCAAAACTATAAAAAAAATGACAAAATCAAAGTAGTATTTTTTAGTATGCCATATATGTACTTCCGGATCGTACAAAATAAGTGATGAATCTTTGAATAAAACAAAACAAAAGCCGATCTGAAACACTAAATTTTTTAACATAAAACTGTAAATCATTAAAATCAATTGAGAATACATCTATAATGAGATATCAAAAAGGAAATAAAAACAAAAAACATCATGAAATCAATTTGATCTTCACGGTTAAGTCGAAAAACAAATCAAAAAGATAAAATGAACAAAAAATTCAAAGGAGATGGATAAAGAACATACCTGGAAACACAAATGATTTTCAAAAAAGTCTAGGTTAAGATTCAGTAGAAATTATAAACACAATAATTTATGTTAATTAATTTTGATAGCAAAAACATACACAGCAAATACAAGACCAAAAATAAAAAATAACAAAATAGGATACATACATAATTAAAAACTCATACAAATTCTTAAATTTTTACTTTTAACTAATGGAGTCCAACTATCAGATCTATTTCTGATACTTGGATATACAAACTACAGTCATCTTTAGTTATAATCGCATAAAGTGTTAAAGTTTCAATTGGATGCATAGAATGGCTCTGTACATCGTCTAATCTTGAATGGGTCAATTTAAGGTGCAGGTCATAGTTTTTTTCATATAGGTCCTTCTATTACATCAATTTAAATTACACCATCTGATTTTGGGTTCGGTCTATTGATATACTTGAATGGGTCTATTGCAATTCTCATTTTTCGAGTGATAATAACAATACAAAGGCTATTTAATTCGATTATAGTTTTCCGTTTTTTGTATTTCATTTAACTATGAACATATAATGACAAAGGCAGTGTAAAACTACTCCCAAATGCAAAGGTAACAATCGGAACAAGAGGGATAGTTGACGTGCTTTACTCTTTTTTTTTGCAGTCAGGATTCCTGTGTAGGTCTCGAGTATAAACCTTGCTACTTATTCAAGAAATGACATTGGTGGAAATTTTTTGTTTGGGATTTGGAGAGAACATATATAATTATTTAAATAACTTCTGGATACTTTCTTATATCCTTGATTCCCCTTGAATGGCGGAAGTTCAATGACATCACATTAAACCGAGGGTTCAATCACTTCTGAATACTTTTTTTGTAAATATGGATAGATTCCCGTCCAATGGTGGAAGTTCAATAACTTCACACTATTATTTAGTCCTTGATTCTGCTGCAGAACAAAATGGGAGAGCCCGAATTCTTAAGAAAAAAATAAGTGAATTTGAAAAAGACACCTTACCGAAGGATCACTTAAATGAAATTCAATAAATAACAACTGGACAGGTATTTTGAATCAATGGATTTAAGAGTTATGTGTTGATTTTAGTAGCTAGATTTTACTTTCCATGGTTCTGAATCTTTGTAGGATATTGAAGTTAAATTTTGTGTAGGAAGTTTATAAATCCAGAATTATTTGATCCTTCATCTCATCGAATTACGCTTAACATCTCTGCGGTGGGAAATATGCTACCGTTCAAGGTGGCGTTGGACCATTTAAATTCAGAACTTTACCATAGGGTTTTCAAAGTTCAAGACAAGCCTGTTGTGGTTATGAGTTTTGGTGGTATCAGGTTAGTTACAATCAGTTCTTTGTTAGTGACTGAACCATTAAGTTGCATACATTTCATTTTGATTATCAGTCTGTAACTCTTGGAAATTACAGAAGCAGTTATCGGTTGTTAGCATAATAAATAAGTAGAGGGGTACTATACTACCCCATTGTAAGTTACAGTGGATACCTTACTCAAAGCCCTTATTACCAGATTGCAATTTGACACTGCCATTATTTTACATGTAGAAAGAATTGAACTAACATATGTTTTTGTGTACAAATCAACATATCTTCACTCTCATTATGTGATGCGTACAATTCATACTCCTTTGGATATTTTTTTCAGAATAACTGATCAATACAGCTTACCATCAACTTCTGCAACAACTTTATATTCTCTCCTTTGTGATCATCGATCCACTTGAGAATAATAAGAAGAAGAATCAGAAAACTCTGCATCAAAAACAAGGATAAGAAATTTGATACTTCTCCTTGAATTTGAACTGTGTTCAGGCCCACATGTATTCCTCTAATTTTTTGCTGATTTCATGTTAGAAAGTATCAGGTTTGGAGTGTGTTGATTTCACGTCTTCTTTATATATATCATGCAACAAAAGAATTACTGCGATCCAAAGCCACTCAACATTTTGAAATATAAGTATTTAATGATGCATATGAAAATGACCAAAGCTAGATAAAGATTCAGTTGGTTCAACTATAATATAGTGATATTGTTAAATTATAATGAACTGAGTTATATATAATTCATCGACACAACGCGCTGCTGGCAAGATTTTGGGTTAGTTTCCGGTTATTCGTTTGTGAACTGTAATACATTAACATGGATAATGACCAAATAGATTTCCTCTGCATCGTTTGAATCCCTTTGCATCATTGGATTTGAATAAGTTGGTGACCTTGGTGATGATGTAAGATTTAGAGTATCTCGACCCTCAGAGAAGATTGTCTTCTAAAGCTAGGAGTCTCGAGGATTAAAAATTAATGATCCTTGCCCAAAGGCTATCCCAAAAGGTAGAGCTCAGCAAAAACACGATTAAATATGTTCATTTTATTGCAAATATCAATATCAATATCAATTTGTCCCATTAATTTATATGCATTGTTTTTCCTATTTTGTTAATAAAATCTCATCATATCTTTTCCAGGTTCCTTTGATTGCATCAGAAGTGGTACACTATTTGCTCTACATTCTTTAATACTTGCTGAAGCCCGAGTGCTAAGAGATATAACAATGATCCATTATCAGGCCCGTGGCCTAATGGCGGGGAGTGCTCGAGGTGAAGCTGTGAGTACTTGGAAGAAGCCAAACCAAAAGTGAGAATTTAGTTTTTGTATATTCTATTGAATACTCTATTGCCAGAACCTTACCGTGGCAACAGATTCGATCATGAACTAGAGAGGCTAAATATTACTTAGATATACTACAAAAGGTAGTAAAACTACTAATGAAATGATACAGTGCTTTATGTTAAACTGTATTGACGCTCGGGGCTGTCTGGAGCCATAGAGATATCAACGATATTCTTGGCCATTGGACAAGATCAACTCATACATACTTTCACTTATACCGGGAGATGAGCACATCTATTTATCTGTTGATTTAGACTGCAATTGTACTGCATAAAATGAAGATAAGATGGAGTTTCACAACTCTCAGTGAATTCTAAGCAACCTAGAATTTCCAAATTTTCCAAGCAATGAGATCAAACTAAAAAGTTGAGGTACTTATAATCTTACTAGAGGACATAGATAGGACAATAGAAGTTTGCAAAAATACCAGGATTTTTTGATCCGGAACTTGAATGTTACTACAATGAAGGCTAAGGTACTCACTGGGAGAGTCGCTGGAGAAATAATAGACAGAGAAAGGATATAGGAACTAAAAAACTTTCAGTGAATCGGATGTTATTATACACTAGAATTTATGATATAAATCTCTTATGCAGTGCTTATTAGGGTGATAATCTCAAAAGTATCCCGAGCAAAGCAGAATGCCTAAGTTGTATAGAGTATGAAAATCAAGAAAATACCAACAAAAAAAAAGAAAAGGAAATAAGATTTTATACGGTAGAAGATGATAAGTAGTTTGATATTTAAATTTATAAAAATGTAATCATATCATGTTAAAGAGACAGAGAGATTGACAGTTAGAACAGAGAGATCGACAGTCAGAAGAATATCTGCTATAAAAGAAAGGAGTATTTTCACATTTTCAGATTAAAATGACGAAGGTTTTAATTATGAGATTAATAACTAAAGTAAGAATACTAGGATTTTACAAATGTTGGATGTATTCGGAGATATGTCTCGATCCCTCCAGTGTTGTCAATCTCGGCTAAGATCTTTGCTAAAATTCCCGGTCTCGGTCCATGACCAAAACGAATTTCTAACGAGTTCTAGCCGAGAAACTTAGATGAGTTAGCAAGTTGACGAGCCGGTAGTTTGTGTATTTCATTTTATTGGTGAACCATATAACGAGAGACGAGTTCAAATTAGTATAAATTATCAATGTCTTCATGAACTGCTTGATTAAATGGTCTAAAATTTGGAAACAAAGAATCTGAGATTTTACAAGTTGGCAAGATGTCCTGGTCCCGGCCGAGACGAAACCGAGATCCTAAATTTCCCACATTAGTGGCCTCATAAGTCACAAGCTTTTAGCTTTGACGTTAATCTGGCCATCAATAACTTTAATCGAGTCATTAACTTTCATATTTTAATCATGTTAGAGTAAGACATTTGATTCGAAGAATGGAAAGTTTAATGAAGATGGAGAAGAATCCGGGGTTAAACAATCAAATAATTTAACAAAGAGATGATTGCATACGTCTTTAGGAGATCGAGTTTGTATAAACTGTGTATGAATATCACTGTTTTCCCAAGAGGTAGGTTCGAACAAGAAGTTTACAAGTACATGATATCAGTCAATAAATATGGATAAGTTAAAATCAAAGCAGACGCAGGGCTACGACAACTCGAATAACATATAAAACCAGCATAGACAAAATCTAGACTTGAGAATACAACTAAGCAAGGATATAGTGGAGTCTCAAAGATAGAAGATTGAAGTTCATGCACAGGTCAAAGACATGTTCATTTACTTTTGACAGAAGATTTTAATGGGCCTAAATTATTTTATTATTTTTACCATTCATATTTGCAAGGTGTGCTACAACTCAAGTTTATATTGTGCACATTAAATATCGTGTTTTTCAACAGCTTTTCGACGCTATGTCAAAAGGCAAGAATAACTGCTTGATCAGCTACAATACTTTTTGTATTATTCACTTCACTATTTACCCTTTTTTTTTAATTAGAATTCTTATGGAGATCATACGATTTTTCTCTTCGGAATAGATTTCCTAGATTGTTTTTTTTTAATTTAGACTTATTGTTTTCAAATTCTTAGAAAAAAAATTCTTCAAAATAATTTACTAAAACGAGTAATACTGGTGTTGTCCATTTCAAGTAAATAATTAAACTTTGATTGCCATTAGCTTTCACAGGTGATGTTCACATTAAATAAATGGTCATCATTTAATTATCCAAGAATCAATGGATAATAAGAAAATGCACCAGTGATTTTTTTTAGTTAATCATCAATAATGGTACCTAGATAACATAAACCGGACTATATCAATGAGGATACCTGGATAACGTATATAAGCACATTAATAATATTTTGAAGTATTTTCATGAACCATACCAAGCTAAAAACCCAGTGTTGAGTACCGAAGTCTACATAACGCATGAAACTAATCAGAGGTTAAGCCGGGGCCATATGCTCTTTTTCGTAAAAAACATGACAATAAAAAAGGAAATACATCCCAAATTACAAACTCATATTAGTACTTATGTAACAGTAAAGGTGCAGAACTACTAGGTACCTAATAGATAAGATAAGATTGACATGATTTTTATAAGCAATTCTCATTTTCCAAGCGATAATAACAGTACAAAAGCCATTTAATGGGTTTGACTATTTGTTCAGGAGCCATGGCTATTATGTAGGCCCAAAATATGTATACTGAAAGGAGAGGTTGAGCCGGGGCCGTAAGGCCCCGGTGATACTTAGTATCTTTGAACAATTAAAGATAAGAGTTACTGATCATGTTCAAAGTATGTCGACATCTTTTCTTTGTAAATCCTCTTTCATATTTACAATCTTGGAATCGATTATACCACACTTCCAAACAAGTTTAGAATTGGTTCATCTGTATTCCAAGACAACTATGTGATTGATCAAATATCAAATCACTAATCATGGGTGATAATGACGTAAGTGTGACGCATTTTCACCCATAACTACATTATCCATGACTCATTTTATTTCTAATAAAGTTGTTTTAAGTCTTTTCTAGGGAATAAGCTCTTGCGGCAAAATTGGCTCGAAAAGTGGTGTTTTACACCCCAGGATAAAGTACTAAAGGCACCCCAGAAATGCACCGGAGGAACCCCGAAAAAAGTGTTGAAAACACCCCAGAAAAATTACTAAAGGCACCCCAAGGGTCATGTGTTATTCGGACTCCAGCAACGGATAAGGGGTGACCTTCTTCACAAAATTTGAATTATGGTTTTGGCGGGAAAAAAATTTCTTCACTGGCAGAATTTGGATCGAATCTTTGAAGAGTTTTAGAGCGATTCAGTCGCTGAAATTCATGGGCTGGACTTGTTAAGGAAGCTAGTATGGGTGATTTTATCGATCAAATTTGGCTGGATAACTTGGTTTAATCCAAATAGGGAGTTGGAGGAAAAACATGAGATTGCACGAGTTGTGAGGAATTTAAACGTGTACTGCACGTGCTTGGAAAACTTAATCGATATTCTGGAGCGTGAAGAAGGTATAGAAGGAAAGAAATACAGCTGCATGCACGAGGAATTGATAAAAAAGGGAATTTTGGCCGTAGAGAATAATAGTGATAAATGAAGATTATTTGGAAGATATGGCGTGATTAAATGAGGCTTAGGAGTATAAATATATTTCTAGAGGTACAAGGAAGGGGGGTCGAGAGTTTGGGGAAGATTTGGGAGACTGCAGAGCCGAGAAGAAGAATTGCAGAGACGTTTCTCTGCTGGTGCAGGGAAGAAGAGGACGAAGAACAAAGACCCGCGTCTGAAAGTCGTTGGAAACTGTCGCATATAAGCGGCAGTTTGCAAAACCTTTCTAGCGACTGCGGAACAGTGCCAACAACATTGCTCTTGTATCGTTCTTTGTAATAGTGATTATGCAACACTTTTTTATGCGTCACAAAATCCTGTTTTTAATAATTTGCACTCCTTCCATCATTTGTAAACCACTTTTGGGCATAAATATATATTTTGAGAGCATTTTAGACATGATGAGCTAAACCCCAACACTGGGGCGATGGAGGAAGCCTTATTTCACACTTGGTAATTATTTTTAATTCTTTTCATGACTTTTGCACTAATTTTAATTGAAATTATGATTTGAATTAATTAGTTGTCATTTGATTAGATGGGTCATGCTTAGCTTAGGTGATTTGATGTCCCATGCTTAACATTTACATCTAATATTTTGAGAATCTATCTTGGAAAAAATAAGAGTCACTTTATTTTATATATTTATTGAGCTATAATTGTTAAAAGAATTATTATTTGAACCTTAAGAAATGAATTTGGTGGGATCCTAAGCCCTGGTACCTCTCATACCATTTGTTAATAGTTTTTGCATATACTTTTATTAAATCTAGAAACTCGGTTCTCAACAAGTCCGAGAGTTCGAATCCTTATTTACTACAACCACAATTAAAAATACCATCAATGGGTTTACGGTTTTACCAAACACAAGGATCGGTTCTGCCTTAATATGGTTACTGGGACTGGTTACATCAGTTACCAGGATCGGTTACATCAATTACTAGGACCGGTTACCATATTCTCATGGTATTACTTGTGATCAGTTACACAAGTCACTAGGATCAGTTACACCAATTACCAGGATCGGTTACATCAATTAGTAGGACCGGCTACGCCAATTAAAAGGATCGATTACACAACTCTTTTGTGACCGGTCACACCAATTACAAATATCAATCATACTATCTCAGGTGATTACTTAGGATCGGTTACACTAATAAAAGTCATACCAATACATAAGTCAGGCACTGTGATTAGTTTTACAAAGATACATAACAAGTTATGATCAGTTCTACTAACTCACACATATTGGTAATCCAAAGATATGCAATGAATAACAATACCAATAAGCCTAGCGATTTCCCTTTCGATTCATAAAACAAGTTCATGAATGTACTTCCTTTAAACAAATGTAAACATTGTTTCCTAGGATGAAATCTTCACCTTTACCCATGGTTAACCAATGGTTAGCCATATGAGCACTTTCATATCAACCTTATTCATCTTCACCATAACTAGTTCAAATGACTCAAAAGAACTAGTTAGAGAGTTGTTCATTTGCTTAGATCTCATAGAAGTATACAAGACACAATCGAAGCAAAAAAGATTTTGATTCACTCGAATCGATTCATGAACATTATAGCCACGGTTTGCAAATATGCATTCCTTAGTTTATATATGTCTTAGTTCACGAATAAACCGTTTTTAGAAAATAACCCACTCAAGTATACATACCGGTACACATACTTAAGTATCCGGTTTGAGTTTGTTTTCAGTTCACAAACTCCAACATAAATTCACGGGATGTGAACTTCCGGCAGTACGCGTACGGGTACGCGGACTTAGCTTCCGGACATCCTGAACCAGTAAAGTACGCATACTTTAGTTCAAGAATTTTGGACTAACACAAGTATGAGTTCACATACAATGTTTATATCCATTCAAGGTTATATATTCTAAACTCTCATTTCAATCATTGAAACATTCTTAGAGGATGTTAAATAGAGGTTATTCACACACTATTTTTCATCAAAGCGATTTTCAAGATATTGAAATAATCAACATGACTTTCGTCACTTGTAAAGATGAACTTGGACAAAGCGAAAGCTTACCAACACATATTTCGAGAAATAGATAAGTGAGATAAACTCGTCTCGAAATAGCAAATGTGTATAATCGAAGTCTATATAGCAATACGACTTTTGTCTCAAGATAGGAGATAGAGTAGATAGACTTTTGAATGATAGATAAGTTCAAATTTCCATATACCTTTTAGTCGATGAAGTTCCACCAGTTCCTTGAGTAGTTCTTCGTCTTTGCATGATGAACGCCGTGGAGTCTAGAGCTCAACTACACTTTCTATCCTAGTCCGAGACTTAGCTATAAGTAGACTAGAAATCAAGACTTATAGTTTTGGCAACTAAACTTGACAAACAAGCTTGAGATAGAAACGCTTGCGAGTTCGACCCAGTAGTGTTCTAACAATCCCCCCCTTTGTCAATTTTAGTGACAAAACTATCTATACATATGGAATACAAAATAAATAAACTTTGCAGCTTCTCTTCCACATGCATGATCTCCTTGGTTCTTCAACATTACTCGAAATCTTCGTCACTTCCAAGTACTCCAATGATTCCAAAGATATTCAATGCAGCATCATCGTTGTTGAAGATCCGTAGCCATAACAATGAGAAAACAAAAGATCTCGATCATTGTTATACAGTGTTATAGTATTATTACACAGCATCAAAGTTAATTTGTATCACAACTTTGAAAACAATACTATGGTGATATGTATCACTCCCCCATAGTCAATACTTCATCTCACATGAAAACCACTCCCCCTTACATAATGATCCGAAAACCATATGTATTTGTAGTGTGAACTACACATTAATTCTCCCCCATTTTGTCAATAAAATTGGCAAAGGTACGAAAACTAGTGGGATCCTAATAAAATTTCCATAGAGACACTTCATGACCAAAAGAAAGCACATATCAACTTTTTAGATGCAATCATATAGCCGAAACTAAATGCATTCATCAAGGATTTTATAAAGATACAATATAACCCCTATAATATTCCACAACCGCACTCCTCGCAAAAATTTGGAAATTAAGCACAAGTTCAATTAAGAACTCTCCCCCATAAAATGTAATTCCCGAAAGAACAACAAGAGCAACCTTACTTTCACAAGAAAAGAAGGATTTCTTTGGACAACAACAAATCACATAAGAATATGAATTTGTATCCAAAATACTCAATTAAATTAACCACAAGAAAACCCATGATTAATTTAATCGGAAATGCTCCACATAAGAGAACTTACGGAGCCGCACATTATATACATATAAATATGGACCAGGGAAGATCAATACTGCGGAATAAACAAATATTCATTCTATCTTTCATCACTATTTGCACAATGACATACAATAGACTTAATCTTTGTAAACAAAAGCTCATCCTTTCTTCCATCAATATTTGCATAATGACATAAAGGCTTAACTTTTGTTTGTCAAAAGTTCATTCAATCTTTTATCAATACTTGCATATCGACATATGAAAGACTTAACCTTTGACCACGTATGGGACAATCATAGTTCACGGACGCAAACAAACATATCCCATAACAAATTGCAATATATAAAACCATAAAGATTGATACTGCAAAATCATCTTCCAGATAAACTTTAGAATTTAAACAAATAAATCTAAAAACATTGAAGATGAAAATCGTTGGACATAGCTATGTGTAATCATAATAATGGCTATTCCAAACTCTAGTTATTCTTCTTAAAAAACACAAGAATAAAATTCTCGTAAAATTTTTTCCTAGACATTGAGACCCGTGAAAAATTCTTTATCGTCCCCGAACTCCTTGTCGTCAACAGCCATAGGAATGTATGGTTCGTGAAGAAAGGAATCAATTCCAACAAACCTTCTAGGCTGAAGATGTCGAACTAGGGCCTTCTGAATATCAAAAGTTCTCATAACAAAAGCCTTTATTTGCTGAATCTCCTTTCTTGTCTCCTTCAACTCTCCAAGAACATTAGAAAACTTCTGAGAATTTGAAGGAACAACTCTTGGCTTCCTCACATTCCTTCTTTTTCTTTTCAAAGTTGGAGGAGGTATCAGAGAATTTTATTTTTCCTTCATGATTGATGGATTAACAATCATATTAACATCTTTTCCATCAGAAGACATGATGCTTGGAGTATCCATAAGCGTACGGGTTTGTGAGAGGAAGTCACAAAATAAGCTCAACAAACAGTCTTTGGTTAAAAAGAGTTTCAGAGAAGGAAAAAGATATGTAGGGTTACGAAACCTTTAAACACACAGGTTCATGTACACACAACTCACAACCCTATAAAGGGCAGAATTGTCTATATAAACCATCTTTTATTGAGTAAACATGGAAGTCCTTTCCAGTATCAATTAGATATGAAAAACGGCATGAATTCCAGTCTTTACAATGCTCTCAGAGCAAAAACACACAAAATAAAATCAAAAAAACTAAAGTTTTTTTTTCCTTAAAGCCTGAGGTGTACAAAATCTTGTCTCTTTTAATCAGGCACATGAGACAAGATGCACTAACCAACACAATTTAAGTTGTGCTGGGATGAATAATAATCTGTCCACCATATCCCTTTCGATCGGAATTCATAGAACCCTGTTTCTCATAGTTTTTATACCATAAATTCCTTTCCAATGGTCTTGTCTAATCCTTGGAAACTAACTTCTTTGACGAAGATAAAATCTTACATACCTCAGCGGTCTTTTGAACAAGTTTAAGCTTGTTTTCTAATCGATTTGCTCTTCGTTGAAGTTTGTTGACATGTCTTAATTTGTGTTTGTACTTGTAACACTTTGACAGTTCATGACCCTTGAGAGAACAATATGAGCATGTCAACCTGGAATATGATTCAGGTATCAGAGATGTGCAAGCGGCTAGACACAAGGTAGAACCTGAAAAATTAGACAGAGAGTTTCCAAAGCAAAGGTCAATTTTTTCTTCCAGATTGGTTGAGTTTTCTTCTGAAATAATATCAAGATTGATGTATGTATTTCTACAATTATCAAAATCAATATTTTCACTTTCATTAGAATCATAGTTGTCGGACATTTCATCAAGAGTTGCAACAAGACCTTTGTTCCCAGTGTATTTCTTTCGATTTGGACACTCATTTGCAAAATTACCAAAACCTTTACACTTAAAGCACTGAGGCATATCCTCATCATCAGTTTCATCATTATCCCTATTTTTAGGAGGAACACGATTATGGGGTTTATCTGATGACCTGGATTTATCTTTGGAGAACCGTCTACTTCTCTTCAAAAGAAGAGCCCTAAACTGTCTTGTGATCAACGAGACTGACTTGTCAAGATCTTCATCTGATGAACCAGCCTCAGAAAGATCATCTTCAGAGATGCAAACACTTTTACTTTTATCAAGTATTTTAGTGTTCTTTTGTGCTTTGACCGCAACATCCTTTCTAGATTTGGATGTATGCTCATGATCAAAGATCTTTAATTTCCCAACCAGAGTATTTATGGAAAGAGCATCAAGGTTATTTCCCTCAACGATGGCATGCTTCTTAGAATCGTATCTGGATGGCAGAGATCTGAGAATCTTCATCACAATGTCCTTTTCAGGAATAGTCTTACCCAATGCAAAGGATGCATTAACAATTTCAGACACTCTGTGATTAAACTTATCAAATGATTCTTCATCTGCCATACGAAGGTTTTCCGAATCATAATTTAGGTTTTGAAGCCTAGCTTCTTTTTCACAGGTATTTCCTTCAAATACGGTTTCAAAGATATCCCAGGCATCTTTAGACTTTGTGCACGTAGTCACGTGATGCTGGAGATCTGGGGTAATGGCATGTATGATAGCATTTAAGACGTCAGAATTTTGCTTTGCAGCAAGGAATTCTGCTGGACTATATCTACTAATATCCTTAGGTCTAGATACATTGCCTTCTGTATCAACCGGAGGAGTATAGCCATTAACAACACGTACCCATGTTTGAAAATCACGAGCTTGAAGAAAAGCACGCATAGCAATTTTCCACCACACGTAGTTTGAGCCATCGAAGACTGGTGGTACGTTTATTGAGATAGAATTTCTGTCCATAGAGTCAGGTCGCTACAAACACAGACTTATGAGGTCTTTAAATGTGTTTGCCTGCTCTGATACCAATTGAAAAAGTGTGTGTGTGTGGGGGGGGGGGGGGGGTACAACAACCTCACCCAATATTTCGCTTAGCAATCTGTATGGACTAACTCCAATATACTTTTAAGAAAATCAACTAGACAGTCAGACTCAATCTTAATAAAAAGTGTATAAAAAAGTTATATCTCAATTTCTCGATTTAATACTTAGTCAAGCAAATAGAAATCTGCGAGTCTAATTGAATACAAGAGAAATTAATTTGAACGATACCAAAGACCAATGTTCAAGGATCAATCAATTTCAATAAACAACCAAAGTTTGGATTTACCAATTGATCGATTCAACGCACAACCTGTGATATTTCAATTATATAACAAAATATATTGCAGAAAAGAAATAACACAGATACCAGAAGTTTTGTTAACGAGGAAACCGCAAATGCATAAAACCCCCGGGACCTAATCCAGATTGAACACACACTGTATTAAGCCGCTACAGACACTAGCCTACTACAAACTAACTTCGGTCTTGACTGTAGTTGAACCCCAATCAATCTCACACTGATCCAAGGTACAGTTGCACTCCTTACGTCTCTGATCCTAGTAGGATACTACACACTTCATTCCCTTAGCTGATCTCACCCACAACTAAGAGTTGTTATGACCCAAAGTTGAATACTTTAATAAAAAAATCTGTATCACACAGAAAAGTCTACAGGAATAGATAAATTTTTCTCCCACAGAAATTCCTACGAGTTTTGTTCCGTCTTTTGAAAAATCAAGGTAAACAGGAACCAATTGATATACCGGACTTATATTCCCGAAGAAAAGCCTAGAAATATCAATCACCTCACAATAATCTTAATCGACTAGCGAAACAAGATATTGTGGAATCACAAACGATGAGACGGAGATGTTTGTGACTACTTTTCTATCTTGCCCATTGGAGAAATTAATCTCAAGCCAATCTTACGATTGCACTTAATCACGATAGTAACAGTAAGATCAGATCACGCAACTACAAAGAAAATAGTTGGGCCTGGCTTCACAATCCCAATGAATCTTCAAGTGGTTAACTTACAGGGTCTCGGTAGAAACCTAAGGTTAAAGAAGAATCGACTCTAGCTTATACAACTAGTATCACACAGGAGGTGTGGGGATTAGGTTTCCCAATTGCTAGAGTTCTCCTTTATATAGTCTCCAAATCAGGGTTTTTAATCTAAGTTACCTTGGTAACAAAACATTCAATATTCACCGTTAGATGAAAACCTGATTAGATTCAAGCTAATATCTTTCAACCGTTAGATCGAACTTAGCTTGTTATACACAAATGAAATGCACGTTCATTTTGGTTTGAGTAACAGTACCTAAACGTGTACACCTAGTTGGTTCAACAGTAGTTAACCAATGGTTAGCCGTATGAGCACTTTCATATCAACCTTATTCATCTTCACCATAACTAGTTCAAATGACTCAAAAGAACTAGTTAGAGAGTTGTTCAATTGCTTAGATCTCATAGAAGTATACAAGACACAATCGAAGTAAAAAATATTTTGATTCACTCGAATCGATTCATGAACATTATATCCACGGTTTGCAAATCTGCATTCCTTAGTTTATATATGTTTTAGTTCATGAATAAACCGTTTTTAGAAAATAACCCACTCAAGTATGCATACCGGTATGCATACTAAAGTATCCGGTTTGAGTTTTTCTTCAGTTCACAAACTCGAGCACAAATTCACGGGATGTGAACTTCCGGCAGTACGCGTACTTAGCTTCCGGACATCCTGAACCAGTAAAGTACGCATACTTTAGTTCAAGGATTTTGAACTTACACAAGTATGAGTTCACATATAATGTTTATATCCATTTAAGGTTATATATTCTAAACTAAAATTTCAATCATTGAAACATTTTTAGAGGATGTTAAATAGAGGTTATTCACACACTATTTTTCATCAAAGCGATTTTCAAGATATTGAAATAATTAACATGACTTTCTTCACTTGTAAAGATGAACTTGGCCAAAGCGAAAGCTTACCAACACATATTTCGAGAAATAGATAAGTGAGATAAACTCGGCTCGAGATAGAAAATGTCAATAATCGAAGTCTATATAGCAATACGACTTTTGTCTCAAGATATGAGATAGAGTAGATAGACTTTTTAGTGATAGATAAGTTCAAGTCTCCACATACCTTTTAGTCTATAAATTTCCACCAGTTCCTTGAGTAGTTCTCCGTCTTTGCATGATGAACGCCGTGGATTCTAGAGCTCAACTACACTTTCTATCCTAGTCCGAGACTTAGGTATAAGTAGACTAGAAATCAAGACTTATAGTTTGGCAACTAAACTTGGCAAACAAGCTTGAGATAACAACACTTGCGAGTTCGACCGAGCAGTGCTCTAACAGTTTTCACTAACTATTAGCATCAAAGCGATTTTAAAGTTATTTAAATAATCAATACAAAACATTTTGAGTCTACATCAAATGACTGTATCACAAAAATCATGTAAGATGTTACTTGGCGATTTTCACATGATCATCTTTTGACTTGCGTCAATATATTGAAATAATCAACATGACTTTCGTCACTTGTAAAGATGAACTTTGCCAAATAAAAAGCCTACCAACACATATTTCAATAAATATGTAAGCGAGTTAAACTCAGCTCGAAATATCAAATGTGTATAATCGAATACTATATAGTAATACGACTTTTGTCTCAAGAAGGAGATAGAGTGGAAATAGACTTTCTGAGTGATAGATGAGTTTCAGTCTCCACATACCTTTTGTCGATGAAGTTCCATAAGCTCTCCTTAGTAGTTCTTCGTCTTCAATTGATGAACGCCGTGAAGTCTAAAGCTCAACTACATAATCTATCCTAGTCCGAGATATTATTATAAGTAGACTAGAAATCAAGACTTATAGTTTTGATCACTAAACTTGAAAAACAAGCTTGAGAAAGCAACGCTTGCGAGTTCGACCGAGCAGTGCTCTAACAGAGATAAAGATATAAACTCTATATACATATTATCAAGGATCATTAAGTTGGTTTACTTGCAATTATATTATGTTTTTTCCATACAGGTTGCCGAACGAAAAAGTTGGTGGTGTACTTGGTACCTCTCCTTTTTCAGAAGCAACGCTTAGGCTATGAAGGACGCCGACTAATTAAGGGAATCAATTGCGTAGAGCCTTGCGAGGTTCAAGAGACGCAAGGAGCGCGATTATAACTGAATCGCATGGAAGGTGGATTCAGTCTCAACTACATTCCAGTCCGAAGTATGATTGTTGGTTAGTGTCTGTAGCGGCTTAATAAAGTTTGGTGTTCAAATCTGGATGAGGCCCTAGGTTTTTTCTGCAGTTGCGGTTTTCTTGTTAACAAAACATCTGGTGTCTTGTGTTTTTCCTTTTACGCATTATACTATTTATCTTTATAATAGGATTTACACAAGTAGTACGTAATCATATCTAGTACATACGTCCATATAATTAAGATCAATTACAAGACTTGTTTCTTGTAGAATTCGTATCTTGAAAGATAGATAACAAGTTTCATACTTGGCAGAATTCAAATTTAGATATATTGGATACAACTAGATTGATCTTGAATATTAATTTTTGAGATCATCCAAGTATTCTTCTTAACAATCAGGTTCACTGACTCTTAAGACTTAACTTTCTGATCGAGAAGAGGTAGAGAAATAAACTCTATATACATATTGTCAAGGATCATTAAGTTAGTGTACTTGCAATTGTATTAGGTTTTTTCCATATAGGTACTGAACGAAAAAAGGTTGTGGTGTACTTGGTACTGATAGACGCATTTATGTGTCTATTTTCTTCTCTTTTATGTATAGTGTTAGTACCCATTTCTGTACGAATTTTGGTATTTTACCCCCTTGTAGGTGTTTTTGGAAAAATGGGCTCTTGCGGGAAAATTGGCTCGAAAAGTTGTTAAAGGCTCCTGGGAGGACATTTGCTATTCGGACTCTCACTTTGGATAAGGGGTAACCCATTTTCAGGCAGCTGCTAAGCACAGACCGAGACTGGATAGGGGGAGGACAAATTTCTTCACGTTTTCAAATATTCAAAAATGGCGGGAATTCGTTTTTTCTCACAGACGATTTTTGGGATGAATTTTTGATCGATTTTTAGGGAGATTAAAGGGCTGAATTTGATTGGGTTTGTTCCTATGGACCTAACAGGCGAGGTAAGGGTGTTGGAATGGATCCAAAGTGGCTAGAACTCGAATTGGAAGCGAAAAATGGTTAAAATATCACGTTCTATTTTTGGGAAGTTTCTTGGTTTATTTTTTAGAAATTTACGTGAAGAAGAGGAAGGAAACTCTTATTAAGGACTTGTTTCTATCAAGGGATGAGTTTGTACAATCGAATGCACGTGAAACAGAAAAAAAAAGGAAATTTTGTAACGTGCTGTGGAGGAAAAAACCAAGTTTATTCTCGAATTTTCTTTGCTCTACTATGTATAAAAGGGTTGGTTAGGGTCCTAGGAAGGAAAGGAAGAAGTTAGGGGAAGTTTAGAGCCTTAGAGAAGCTAGAAAAACCATTGGAAGAAATCACGTTCTGCTGGTGCAAAACTAAACCGGAGAAGACGAAGAACACAGAACAGCGGAAAAAGAAAGTTGCAGAGGCAGACTTATTTTCAGTGACAACGAATTACGGTCGCATCATCCAGCAGTCACCAAAGCTCTTCAGCAACGATTCCGTCCGCTGTATTAGACTTTCAGCGACTACAGTATTCCCTTTTCTCCCTTGTAATCAGTTTTTGAGCCATAAACATGTATTTTGAGAACACGATTAATATGAGGAGCTAAACCCCTTAGCCGAGGCGACGGAGGAAGCCATTGTTCCATGAAAAGTGGTATAATTCTATTTTTATTATTTATTGCAATTATTTTACATGATTTTTTTGCATAGAACTTAAAAGAAAAATTGATTTTTATTGAGTGGTTGTGAATTGTTTTGATGGAACATGCTAGGTTTTGACACTTTTGATGTTTCATGCTTTGTGATTACAACTACTACTTCAAAAATCTATCAGAGGCAAATATTAGAATCACTTAAACGAAGAATATTGCATGAATATTGATTAGAGTTTATCGATTAATTGGTCAATGGTGGAATCCAGAGTCTTGGTACTTTCTTATTATTATTGAAACAATTTTATTTAATTCTAAAAAATCCTTCACAAGCCCGAGTTGAACGAACTTTACTCACCACCTCTTCTTTTCAGTAAAGTTTTTTTTCGTGAAATATACATAAAATATGGTATATTGTGCCTAATCTTGTGTTGCGTTTTTTTTTTTTTGAGGAACAGGTAACCCTTTATTTCATTGTGTTTTGGGGTAAAAACTGATTATGCTGTTTTTGGTAAATTTGGGTGTGTTGATGAGAAACGAATTCAAAACTAAACAAATGCACTGCACGGGAATACTTTTAGATTCGAGAGATCAATCTGTAAGACTCTGGCCTAAACCAAGAAATGGCCGTTCCAGATTCAATTAGGTCACAAAGTAAAGGAGAAGGGTTGATCTTAGGAAGGGAAGCGAAGAAGGTGTTTGAGATCAGAATGTTGAATTATGAAGGTTTGGCTGTTTTATGACTTGTATCAGAATATGGAACTGGCTTGCAGAATTTAAGCTATCAGTTCTTGGTGTTTTCTGGATACTTGTGTTGATAACACTTGTGTTTTGTTGAAATAATTTGAAATCCTATTTATACAAGTCATGTTCGAGCACACCTTGATCTCTTAGGAAGTGGAGGCAGTTAAGTAGTGGAGAAGTGGGGTTGTGCAAAAGGTGGTGATCATCACGTTTCCATTATGAGGGAAGACTAGTCACCCTTTCATTCACTACTATCATTGCTGCTAACCGTCCGTCCTTTCCTGACACTTTTTCATAATGGGCTCGTTGCACGCCGCACGCTGTAAACCGCCAGACCAATACCCCAGTGAGCATCCCCCAGTTTGTGACATGTTTGATGTCTCGAGTAAATGGGTCAAGTCGTGAGACTTGTCGCTGAAAGCAGCACATAGTGCTTTTAGGTCAAATAACAAAATTATTTGTGGAATCGATTTTTATAAAACATCGTTTATAATCGATGTATATAAAGCATCGATTTTAAACAAGCAGCTGAAAATAATCGATGTTGGTGAAGCATCATTGTTTCCGAGCTCGTCTAAGTTAGTCGCGAAGCTTAGTGTCTTAAAAGAAGCGTGACCACCCTCTTTCAGGGGGTTGGTAGGAGCTACGCACGCATCCCAGGGAGTGGCCGGTCAGGCCCTATAGGAGAGTGGCGGATGGTAGCCATTTTAGCATCCTATCGGTTGGCCCAGGTTAGATCTGGACCGGTTAAATCGGCTAGCAAAGTTGAGTGGCTGAGATGATTTGCGGCAGTTGATGGATGCCGTTGGATTATGAAAATAGCGTTACTAGCCTATTTTGGGTGATCGTTCGGGGATCACATGGACGATCCGTAGCCTGGACGATCGCTCCTCATGGAAGATGGATGGTCGGTGATCACAGCGTCACCCTGTTGGTCATCTAGAATTCGATCTAAACCGTCTGACCAAGCTAGCGAAGTTGGACGGACGAAGCGGCAGTTGTATGCTGCCGTTGATTGTATTTTAGGGTATGAGGCCATGCGGCCACCCTACCATTGGGCCAAACGATTTGTGGTGTTTGCCACTGATTTGGACAAGCCGATTAGGTATACGCATAGATGGGTTGCTGATGAGTGTGCAAGCATCTCGTTGGCCTCCTGAAATTAGATCTAGGCCGTCCGACTAGGCTGGTGAAGATGGATGGCTGTGATCGATTTGCGGCAGTTGCGTAACGCCGCTTATTCAGTTTAGGGTTTTATAAGCGCGCGATCGCCCTACTTTGGGCAAGCGTTTCGACGTGCTTCTGGATCGCCGCATGTAGTTCGGTCAGCTGGGGATGGATATGAGCCACCGGCGATCACGTTGGCGCCTCTTTGATCGTCCGAAACACGATCTAAGTTGTCCAACTTGGCTGGCTAAGTTGGACGGATGTGATGATTTTTTAGACCGTTATGGTCGGTCTAGCTCGTTTGAGCTTCTCTTTCGACAACGCGATCACCCTGGTTCTGGCTAGCGATCAGGGATGTTGCGCTCATTACTTTTAAATGGATTTTGTTCCTTTGCAGGATGACAGCGCATTAAATACAGGATTTTACGATTTTAGCCCTGAACTAAAAACCACCATCAAAACATTGACAAAACAAAATTGGATATAACAGTTTCAGATACATCAAAAATGAGATACATGATAGAATACAGGTGTCTTATATCACAATAACAAGTACATTATAATACACCAACATATACTAAGAACATGAACTTCAAAGAAAATTCTGATGATTTTTAAGGGATGGGAACTGAATTAAGATTTAGCCATTTAGAGGATTTGAAGAAACTGTCTTCTTTAGTATCTTCTTCATTAAGATATAATTGTCCCAAAATGGATTAATATGTGCACAACATCAATAAGATTTCTTCCGATAGCCATTGGTTTTCATCACAAAAATGGAGAATCACGTCATGCCAGGATGAATTGCCCCTATTGGTATACATGAAAAGATTGCACCAATCGATCAAGCACCTTCAAGGATATGGGAGACTTCTTTAGAAACATCTAACAAGCATCTATAAGCCATTAGTAAGAAGGCTATTATAGGGGCTCCAAACTTTTGGCTTTGAGGGCTCAAAAAATCGCAAAATCGGGTCATCAAATAGTAATAAAAAAAACCCTTTATCCTACTATTTTTACTAATGCCTAAAACACTGTTAATTAATTAGTGCTAATTATTGATTAACTAACTAATGATTGATTAACTAAATTAAAGTTAGTGATTAGATTAGACTGATAATTTGATTTATAATTAGTGTTAGAAAATCAAAGTTTTTTGTTTTTAGAAAATTAAACTTACGGTCAGGAAACCTAACCATAAATAAAATATACGGTTGGGAGTTCATATTTTCCTTATCGTAGTCAAATCCAGAGTAACTTACGGTTGGAAATTTTTTTAAAAATAAAATAAAAAATTTAAACCAAAAATACGGTTGGGAGTTCATGTTTTTCCAACCGTAGACACATCCGGGGAAATTTTGGGAAAAAGATTTAAAATTTAAAATTTGATTGGATTGGGTTTCCAAACCGCAAACCATATATACGGTTGTGAGTTCATGTTTTCCGAACCGTAGAAAAACTGCATAAATTTTCTACGTTTTGGAATTTCATATATTCCAAACCGTAGGATTGGTTGATTTCCCCACCGTATTAAGTTATAAAACTAATTTCTAAATCCCTAGTTTATTCAAATCTAACCTAATTAATCATGCAATCATAAAAAAAAGAGAGAGGAGGGTTTTGCAGTTTCTATTAAATTGAAACCATTATTGGCTAAGATAATCGTCGTTAAAGAAGAAAAAATGGAAGAAGAGGGGATGGAAAATAAGAAAAGAAGAAGAAGAGAAACATGTTTTTCTTTAGGTTTTAGTTTTTGGTTTTAATTAGATTTTAAAAGAAATAAAAAATAAATAAATCAAAATCATCAACAACAAGAGACGACTGAATAAAACTAGTTGGAATCCTCGCAACAAGCTGGGCTCCAACCCCTTTCTGAATCACAATCCCTAATCTATGAAAAAAGAAATTACATTTCCTTGCATTAACATCGAAGCTAGACAGGTGATTGTGCAGTCTCTTCAAAAATACAATTGTGTCCTCCCCAAGTTCACCAAACGTGGAAAAGGCCAAAGCACCAAACCCATAACCCTGAGCAACACACTTATTAAGATATTTCTTATTTTTACGCATAATGGCATTACTTAAGACAAGACCAGGCTGGAACTCACGAACTCCACCACCGGTAAAAGGGGAGACCCAAGTTACATAAAAACACATGTTGTTAGAGCACTGCTCGGTCGAACTCGCATGCGTTGCTATCTCAAGCATGTTTGTCAATGTTAGTGATTTAAACTATAAGTCTTGATTTCTAGTCTACTTATAGATGTCTCGGACTAGGACATAGATTTTATAGTTGAGCCTTAGACTTCACGGCGTTCATCATTTGAAGACGAAGAACTACTAAGGAGAGCTTGTGGAACTTCATCAACAAAAGGTATGTGAAAATTGTCGACTAACATCTTACATGGTTTGTGTGATACAATCATTTGGTGTAGACTTGGAATGTTTCGTTATGATTATTTCAATAACTTGAAAATTGCTTTGATGCTAATAGTGTGTGAAAACGGCTATTGTCATCCTCTAAGAAAGTTTCAATGATTGAAATAAAAGTTTAGAACACTTAACCATTATTGGATATGACACGTTGTGTACTCTTGCACATATGTAATCCATTTCAGGGAACCATAGTATGCGTACCCGTATGCGTACCTGTTGGCTTGAGAAATCCGGGAACCCAAGTATGCGCACCCGTTCGCGTAATGGCGTAAGGTTCATGTCCAAATATTTCTGCTGGGATTGGAAGTACGCGTACCCGTTTGCGTACTGGCGAAACCCAATCTTGTTCCGGGTATTTCAAGTATGCGTACCCGTTTGCATACTGATGTGAGTTTTAATTGTAGTGAAAGTGGTGGTAATAGGATTCGATTCTCGAACTTGTGAAGGATAACTTTAGACTTAAATTCAAAACTAAACAGAAAAATCACTGAAAATTATAGCAAACACTGACAAAGTTGATATCAATAATAAAAGAACACTGAGGCTGAGATTCCACTAATTTCCAAGTTCAAAGTGATTTAATCTAGTATTTATATTCATGCAATTCTCTCGTTCAATTTGATTCTAAACTAATGCAACATGTAGATTTTCAAAATAACAAGTGTAAATCCGAAGCATAAAACATCAAAAACCTAGGTCCAAGAATGCTCTATCAAAAGAAATAACAATTGCTCAATAAAAATCACTCAAACAATTTTCAATCAAGGCAAATAATCATTAAATAATTGCAATAAAATAAATAAAATAGAATATACCACTTTTTGTTGGAAAAATAGCTTCCTCTATCGCCTCAGCAATGGGGTTTAGCTCCTCATATTAATCATAATCTCAAAATACATGTTTATGGCTCAAAAGTTGATTAAAAGGGAGAAAAGTGTTAAAACAGCGGATTCTGCAGTTGCTGAAGGTCTAAAACAGAAGTCGGAATTGTTGCTGAAAAGCTTCGGTGACTGCAGGAATATGCGACCGTAACTCGTTGTCACTGAAAATAAGTCTGTCTCTGCAACTGACTCTGAGGGTCTTATGTTCTTCGTGTTCTTCTTCTTCGCAGCAGCAGAAAAGTTTCTGAACTCGACTCCAGTTGATTTTTTTTCGCTTTTCTAAGGCTCTAAACTTCTCCAAAGTGTTCGTAACCCTTCCTTAGCCTCTCTAGAGCTTATATATACCTCACATCTCGGTTTAAACTCGATCAAAATCTTTTTTTTTCTTCCCAAAAATAATTTTTTTTTCTCGGCCAATTTTTGTTATTTCTAACCTGTTTAATCACTTCACCTCCTTCCTGAATTATCCAAACTATCCTCTTATGCTTCTACAGACAAATCCTTGCAAAATATAGCATGTAACTTCTAAATATAATTCGAAACTTTTGTCTGTTTCCATTTTTATTTTTATTTTTCCTGTTTTATCAAAACCCGATCATTCAGCCCATTCTAATCGATATAAACAGATGTACCAACCTTGTTTACTCCATTCAAGTCCATCCCAACTTAGTTTGGCAATTGAATCACGATAAAACACTTCCAAAAATCAATCCAAAACTTGCCAGGAAGTTACGCAGGTGACTTTTTTTTTTTTTTTTTCCCGCCAAAACGAATTTTCAAACGAAGGGGATGACCTCCCCTTATCCAAACCCGGTCTGTGCTTAGCAGCTGCCTGGAAATGGGTTACCCCTTATCCAAGGTGAGAGTCCGAATAGCAA
This sequence comes from Papaver atlanticum, assembly GCA_023531105.1. Classification (NCBI taxonomy): domain Eukaryota; kingdom Viridiplantae; phylum Streptophyta; class Magnoliopsida; order Ranunculales; family Papaveraceae; genus Papaver; species Papaver atlanticum. The sequence continues at coordinate 1,768,070 of JAJJMB010014022.1, read as the reverse complement.
ATGTCCTCCCAGGAGCCTTTAGCAACTTTTCGAGCCAATTTTCCCGCAAAAGCCTATTCCTCCAAAATACACCTACAAGGGATAAAATACCAAAATTAGTACAAAAATGGGTACTAACACTATACATAAAAGAGATGAAAATAGACACATAAATGCGTCTATCACATACTTTAAGGTTAAAGTTCTAAAATCGGTTGTGTACATGATCTTAAACATTTATTAATAAGGAATGCAATCTTTGCAAACCGTGGCTATAATGTTCATGAATTGATTCGATTGAATCAAACCAATTTCGCTTCAATTGTGTTATCGTATACTTCTATGAGAATATGGCAATTGAACAACTCTTTAACTAGTTTTATTTGAGTCATTTTTAAATAGTTATGGTTAAGATGAATAAGGTTGATATTAGAGTGATCATATGGCTAACCTCGGTTAACTATTGTTGAGTCAACATGGTGTACACGTTTAGGTACGGTTACATAAACCTAAATGATGGTACATTTCATTTGTGTGTAACAAGCTAAGTTCGATCTAACGGTTGAAAGATATTAGCTTGGGGTAATCAGGTTTTTCATCTAACGGTGAATATTGAATATTTTGTTACCAAGGTAACTTAGATTGCAAACCCTGATTTGAAAACTATATAAAGGAGAACTCTAGCAACTGGGAAACCTAATCCCCACACTTCTTTGTGTTACTAGTTGCCTAGCTAGAGTCGATTCTCCTTTAACCTTAGGTTTCTCACGAGACCCTGTAGGTTAACGACTTAAAGACTTAATTGGGATTGTGAAGCCAGACCAAACTATTTTCTCTGTAGTTGCGTGATCTGATCTTGCTTTTTCTATCGTGTTGAGTACAATTGTAAGAATTGGCTCGAGATTAATATCTCCGATAGGAAAGATAGAAAAGTAGTCACAAACACCTTCGTCTCATCGTTTGTGATTCCACAATATCTTGTTTCGTTAATCGATTAAGATTATTGTGAGGTGATTGATAATACTAGGTTGTTCTTCGGGAATATAAGACCGGTTTATCAATTGGTTCCTATTCACCTTGATTTATTAAAAGACGGAACAAAAACTCATAGGTATTTCCGTGGGAGCCATATTTATCTATTCCAATAGAATTTTCTATGTGAGACAGATTTGTTTATCAAGTCTTTGACTTTGGGTCGTAGCAACTCTTGGTTGTGGGTGAGATCATCTAAGGGAATCAAGTGCTTAGTATCTTGCTGGGATCAAAGACGTAAGGAATGCAACTGTACCTTGAATCAGTGTGAGATTAATTAGGGTTCAACTACAGTCCAGTCCGAAGTTCATTGGTAGTAGTCTAGTGTCTGTAGCGGCTTAATACATTGTGGTGTTCAAAGTTGAACTAGGTCCCGAGGTTTTTTTACATTTGGGTTTTCATCGTTAATAAAATTCTGGTATCTGTGTTATTTCTTTTCCGCATTATATTTTGTTATATAATCGAAATATCACAGGTTGTGCATTGTATCGATCAATTAGGAAATCCAACCTTTGGTTGTTGATTGAAATTGATTGATCCTTGAACATTGGTCTTTGGTACCGTTCAAGTTACTTCTCTTATATTCAATCGGGCTCGCAAATTTCTATTTGCTGATTGTAGATTGAATTAAGAGTTAGAGATATAAACTCTTGTATATACTTTTCTCTAGATTGAGTCTGACTGTCTAGTTGATTCTCTAGAAAGTATATTGGAGTAAGTCCTCTCAGATTGCCAAACGAATTGTTGGGTGTAGTTGTTAGACCCCCGCATTTTGAATTGGTATCAGAGCAGGAAAACACTATAAACCTAATAAGTTTGTGTTTGACTGATCCTTAAAAGATTGCTCTTATGGGAAATTTCTTTGCGAAACTTGCTCTTGGCATCTGTAACGCACGCCAGAACTCCTTAAAGATTGTTCAGAGATTATGGTGGAATAAACCTATGGTTTCTCATGATAATCCCATTACATATAAGACTTTGGAAAACTTAGATGATGTGAAACAATCTAAAGGAAAAATTGAAAAGAAAGGAAAGTTGAGAAAACGTTCTTTATGCTCAAAAATATGGAAACTCACTAGATTAACTCTTAATCTTTTTGAGGAATACTATCGTGATGGGTCAATTGACAAAGATCTATTCAGAGCATTTGAAAACGTTTTTAGATTCTTAGAAAATCTTAATTCAATAAAGAAAAAGAATCAATCCGATAAAAGTTAGGTACATGTCAAATCATGCAATCATGATGTACGAACTAAACATATTATCAACTTAAGTAGGTCCAATGAAACGGGTTCTTATGGTGTAAATACTGGTTTAAGATATCGGAAAAAACCTCCTTTTTGGTCATATGAAAACGAAGATAGAAAGCTATGTTAACCCTGATTATTATTATTATTATGATTGTATCACTGGTACTGCTCACAAATATCAACCAAAAATAGTGCATGAGGATCTCTCTGCACATCTTGGCACTACCCCATTTGTATATATCTTGAGATGGGGCAACAAATGGTTTGATTTGTGTATTGGGTTAATATTTTATTCAGTCCTTCTTAGGATATTTGAATAAGCTTTCTACTGCACCGTCTTTTCACACGATTGTGTATTTTCACGAGTTGCATAATCTTGGTGTTTGACACCTTAGAAATCCTACATTCCTTTTGTGGGTCGCGGTTCAGAAACGGGTCCAAGCCTATTCTTGGGTTTATAAAAGGAACGTACGCGTACCTTCCTTCTCCCATCTTGTCCGCGAACGTGAACATTCTAGGGTTCATGATTTTCCTCCACTAAATCATCTTTGGATAAAAATAAGAAAAAGGGTGTTAAAGTTTCATTCCAAGTAAGTGTTTTCCTCCTCTTTTCTTTCCATTTCCTAGATCTCATAATGAATTTCAAGGTTTCAAAAAGAATTTCAAAATTTTTGGGTTATTCTTCTTCTAGCATGAATTTTCATATAGATCAAAATTCTCTTAGGATTAGATTTGTAAATGATTCTTGTGCTAGAGTTTTTGAAAGGATTCCATCTAATGGATTTATTCTAGAAAAGAAATTGGATGTTTCTAGTGGACATAAAGATGATTTAATTTGTTTTGAAAAATTCAACCTTGGAAACATCTTTGATGGTCTTGGTGAAGGTTTTGACACTCTTACAAGAATCTTCTATGCTAACATCTATGATGTTAATCATGACGACATGGAATTCAAGACCATAGTTAATAGACAAAGGATTCATGTAAATAGAGAGTTGATTTCAAGAATTACTAATATTCCCTTGGGGAGTTTTCGACTTCCAAGACCTAGTCATGAACGACCTCCTTATGAAACCATCTCTCTTGGTCTCTGTGGTAAGAGTGTTGTATGGAATGAAGGAAAGTTTACCACTAATAAACTTAATCTTGCCTTGATGTCCTTTGGTAAACTTGGTATATCAAATCTTTGTCCCTCCACGATTGAGAATTCTTGTTGGAGTCGTGAGTTTGCAGAGTTGGTCTATTATTTTGATTTGGGAACTCAAGGTCTCGACATTTGTGGGTTCATCATATATCAAACGATGTCGATGACGTCTACCAATAAGAAGCTAGGATATCCTTGCTTGATTGAGCGAATTTTTCGCACTTTCTCTATAGATCCGATTGGGAACTCTATTGGAACTCCCAAGCTAGTCCGCCCTTGTACTTTCAAACGTATGAAGGAAAACGCTTGCAAGAGACAAAGAAGCGACACACTTGATGGCACATGTGATTCCACCTCCTTGAATCTTCTTCATCAAATTCTCAAAGGTGTTGATAAGATTAGTGCCAAGGTAAAGTATGTGCAAGAACAATTACTTGTGATTGCTACTAAGTTTCCAGAAATCAAGGATGACATGGATAGCATTCAAGCCACTCTTATGGTCTCCGATGATGAAGATGATGACTAGCTTTTTGTGCTTTATCGATTGTCTTTTAGAGTTGTTTTTGATTTTGTCCAGGAAACTTCTTATGAGAATTGTATTCTTGTGTTTTTTAAGAAGGATAACTAGGGTTTGGAATAGCCATTATTGTGAGTACACATAGCTATGTCCAACGATTTCATCTTCAATGTTTTTAGATATATTTATTTAAATTCTAAGTTATTTGGAAGATGATTTTTGCAGTATTAGTCTTTATGGTTTCATATATTGCAAATTGTTATGGGATATGTTGTTTACGTCCGTGAACCTTGACTGTCCCATACTTGTTCAAAAGTTATCTCTATTATGTCAGTATGAAAGTATTGATAAAAGATAGGCTTAACTTTTGAATACAAAAGTTAAGCCTTTTATGTCATTATGCAAATATTGATGGAAGAAAGGACGACCTTTTGTTTACAAAGATTAAGTCTATTATATGTCATTGTGCAAATAGTGATTAAAAATAGAATGAATCTTTGTTTATTCCGCAGTATTAGTCTTTCCCTGATCCACATCTTTGTGCATATACTATGTTGCTCCATAAGTTCTCTTATGTTGAGCATGGCCAATTGAATTGATCATTTTTTGTGGCTAATTCAATTGAGATTTTTAGATACAAATTCATGTTCTCATGTGATTTGATTATGTCCAAATAAATAATTATTTTCTCGTAAAAGTAAGGTCGCTCTTGTTGTTCTTTCGGGAATGACATTTTATGGGGAGAGTTCTTTTTGAACTTGTGCTTAATTGCCAAATCTTTGTGGGGAGTGCGGCTGTGGAATATTGTAGGGGTTATCTTGTATCTTTATAAACTCCTTGATGAATGCATTTAGCTTCGGCTATATGATTGCATCCAAATAAGTTGGTATGTTATTCTCTTTTGGTCATGAAGTATCTCTGTGAAAATTTCATGAGGATCCCACTAGTTTTCGTACCTTTGCCAATTTATATTGACAAAAGGGTGGAGAATTAATGTGTAGTTTCATACTACAAATACATATGGTTTACGGATCATTATGTAAAGGGGAGTGGTTTTCATGTTGAGATGAAGTATTGACTAAGGGGGAGTAATACATATCACCATAGTATTGTTGTCAAAGTTGTGATACAATTGAACTTTGATGCTGTGTAATGATACTATGACACTGTATTACAATGATTGAGAGCAACAATTTTCTCATTGTTAAAACAACGAATCTTCAACAACTATGATGCTGAGTTGAACACGTTTAGAATCATGGAGTACTTGGAAGTGACGAAGATTTCGAGTCGTGTTGAAGATGCCAAGGAGATCAAGCATTTGGATGAGAAGCTACAAAGTTTTATTTATTTTGTAATCCATATGGAATTGATAGTTTTGTCACTAAAATTGACAAAGGGGGAGATTGTTATAGCTCTGCTCGGTCGAACTCGCATGCGTTGCTATGTCAAGCATGTTTGTCAATGTTAGTGATCAAAACTATAAGTCTTGATTTCTAGCCTATTTATAGATGTCTCGGACTAGGACATAGATTGTGTAGTTGGGCCTTAGACTTCACGACGTTCATCATTTGAAGACGAAGAACTACTAAGGAGAGCTGGTGGAACTTCATCAACAAAAGGTATATAGAGACTGAAACTCATTTATCACTTGGAAAGTCTATTTCTACTCTATCTCCTATATTGAGACATAAGTCGTGTTACGATATAGTTTTCCATTATACACATTTGAGATTTCGAGCTGAGTTTAACTCGCTTACATATTTCTCGGAATATGTGTTGGCAAGCTTTTGCTTCGACCAAGTTCATCTTATATTCTTGACGCAAGTCAAAAGATGATCATGTGAAAATTGCCGACTAATATCTTACATGGTTTGTGTGATACAATCATTTGGTGTAGACTTGGAATGTTTCATTATGATTATTTCAATAACGTGAAAATTGCTTTGATGCTAATAGTGTGTGAAAACGGCTATTGTCATCCTCTAAGAAAGTTTCAATGATTGAAATAAAAGTTTAGAACACTTAAACATTATTGGATATGACATGTTGTGTACTCTTGCACATATGTAATCCATGTCCGGGAACCATAGTATGCGTACCCGTATGCGTACCTGTTGACTTGAGAAATCCGGGAACCCAAGTATGCGCACCCGTTCGCGTACTGGAGTAAGGTTCATGTGCGAATATTTCTGCTGGGATTGGAAGTATGCGTACCCGTTTGCGTACTGGCGAAACCCAATCTTGGTCAGGGTATTTCAAGTATGCGTACCCGTTTGCATACTTGAAGATTAAAGTTCTAAAATCGGTTATGTACATGATCTTAAACATTTATTAATAAGGAATGCAATCTTTGCAAACCGTTGCCATAATTTTCATGAATTGATTTGAGTGAATCAAACAGATTTTGCTTTAATTGTGTTCTTGTATACTTCTATGAGAATATGGCAATTGAACAACTCTTTAACTAGTTTCATTTGAGTCATTTGAACTAGTTATGGTTAAGATGAATAAGGTTGATATGAGAGTGATCATATGGCTAACCTCGGTTAACTATTGTTGAGTCAACATGGTGTACACTTTTAGGTACAGTTACATAAACCTAAATGAGGGTACATTTCATTTGTGTGTAACAAGCTAAGTTCGATCTAACTGTTGAAAGATATTAACTTGGTTGAATCAGGTTTTTCATCTAACGGTGAATATTGAATGCTTTGTTACCAAGGTAACTTAGATTGCAAACCCTGATTTGAAAACTATATAAAGGAGAACTCTAGCAACTGGGAAACCTAATCCCCACACTTCTGTGTGTTACTAGTTGCATAGCTAGATTTGATTCTCCTTTAACCTTGGGTTTCTCACGAGACCCTGTAGGTTAACGACTTAAAGACTTCATTGGGATTGTGAGGCCAGACCAAACTATTTTCTCTGTAGTTGCGTGATCTGATCTTGCTGTTTCTATCGTGATTGAGTGCAATCGTAAGATTTGCTTGAGATTAATATCTCCGATAGGCAAGATAGAAAAGTAGTCACAAACTCCTTCGTCTCATCGTTTGTGATTCCACAATATCTTGTTTCGTTAATCAATTAATATTATTCTGAGGTGATTGATAATTCTAGGTTGTTCTTCGGGAATATAAGACCGATTTGTCAATTGGTTCCTATTCACCTTGATTTATCAAAAGACGGAACAAAAACTCAAAGGTATTTCTGTGGGAGACAGATTTATCTATTCCAATAGACTTTTCTATGTGAGACAGATTTGTTTATCAAGTCTTCGACTTTGGGTCGTAGCAACTCTTGGTTTGTGGGTGAGATCATCTAAGGGAATCAAGTGCGTAGTATCCCGCTGGGATCAAAGACGTAAGGAACGCAACTGTACCTTGAATCAGTGTGAGATTGATTAGGGTTCAACTATAGTCAAGTCCGAAGTTCATTGGTAGTAGTCTAGTGTCTGTAGCGGCTTAATACAGTGTGGTGTTCAAAGCTGAACTAGGTCCCGGGGTTTTTCTACATTTGGGTTTTCCTCGTTAACAAAATTCTGGTATCTGTGTTATTTCTTTTCCGCATTATATTTTGTTATATAATTGAAATATCACAGGTTGTGCATTGTATCGATCAATTAGGAAATCCAACCTTTGGTTGTTGATTGAAATTGATTGATCCTTGAACATTGGTCTTTGGCACAGTTCAAGTTACTTCTCTTATATTCAATCGGGCTCGCAAATTTCTATTTGCTGATTGCAGATTGAATTAAGAGTTAGAGATATAAACTCTTGTATATACTTTTCTCTAGATTGAGTCTGACTGTCTAGTTGATTCTCTAGAAAGTATATTGGAGTAAGTCCTCTCAGATTGCCAAAAGAATTGTTGGGTGTGGTTGTTAGACCCCCGCATTTTCACATGTCACGGCCATTGTCCCACTTATAAACAAAAATATCAGCAGGCCGCAAAGCAGCACCCTTATTAGACATGAGACCCAAGGAAACTTCTTTCCTGACAGGAACCCCAGCATGAAAACATATGTCAGCAATGGTATCTCGAACAAGGTTATGCCGAAATTTAAGTCTCACCTCATGGGCACAATGTAGGGCATGGTCTCCAACACAATCCATGTCACGGTTGCAGAATGCACATAGACTTCCTTCGGAAAAAAGTGGGATACCCAAACGGTAGCATAGGACAGTGCTAAATTGGCGCGTACCCACTCTCTGATTGAGGCCTCAATAGGAAGAGCTTTAAGAAAGTCTTGAGCATGATTAGACATATTGCATTGCGAAAGAGCACAATCACGTTGAGGCATTGAAAATTTCATCGGCATGTCCTTCATAACAACCTCAAAATATTTAACCGCCAGTAACTTCATGGGATGTGGGGCAGTAAAATCGATTTTGGTTTTAGGATACACACTGGAAAACAAATCAACGGCTCGTTGCAAACTGAGGTCTGGGCCTTGCAGACAAGAGTTTCGCAATATAATGGACTGGAGAGGTTGAGTTTGAATAACAGATGCCAAATAACAATAATGTATAGCCTCATCCATAAAATACAGGCCCAACCCACTATATTTTAGAGTAAGCGAGGCGAAACGAAGCTGCAACGGTCCCATATCTGGCCCATCATTTGCCACAATGTGACGCAGGTGTAGAGCTAGATGGGAGTCAAAAACATCTTGCGCCTCCTTCAGATACTCAAGTGAAGTAGTTCTCATAGAAAAATAAAGCTTAGAAACCCCCACACAATTCCTCAACAAGTGAAGCTCACATTAAGGGTCTTCAAGGTTTTTCACCGCATCCATGAGAACATTAGTCTTACAAACTCTTGACTGAATTAGATTGCTACAGAACTCATGATCTAGACTCACAGGACCACCCAACAATTTAACACATTTGCAAGGTCTATTAACTTAAGGAGGAAAAGCGTCATCACACTGAGAATCTGCAGAGGGCCAAAAAATATCGGTCTTCGAGATGTTGAGATGAAGACCAAGCTTAATCCCCTCAGTCTGGATGATGTTAAAAGCCTCGGAGACCATAAGAGTATCACCAATAATTTTCCCGTCATCTAAATACCAAGCCTGCAAATCAAGTTGGCACTTATCGACAATCCTCTTGGCCATGGGATGTAACATGAGTGCAAATAAGAGGGGGCCGAGTGGGTCGCCTTGCTGAACACCTTGGGCCGACGACAAAGTAAACTCATTGTAGTATAATCTAGGCGGCTTAGAATAACAGAACTCCACCCATTTTGAAATGGAAGGGCAGTGAATTCTGACTTCCTGAAGCATAGCCGACCTATCTACTAGATTGAAGGCATTCTTAAAATCACAAGCAACATAGTCATAGTTTGAGATTTACCTTTGTCCATGATGAGCCTGTTAATAGCATGCAAGATTGCTTCCCCACCACACGGAACACAAACACCAAATTGAAAGTCTTCGAGGTATGTGCACATTTCCTTGCCCACCGAAAGAGCAGCAACCTTAGAAACAAGATTCGCCACACCGTGCCAACACCAATGGGGTGTATCCCTTCGTATGGTTTAAGGAGCGGAGTTAGTAGGTGCGCTTGCCACATACTCACCCAATTGAGTAGGACAAAGGCCATCCAACCATAGGTTAACAACTCCATAGACACAAGAAGATCGTCCGCAACCGCAGCAGCCGGCCCATTAAGCGCATCAAGTAGATGTCGTACTCTCAACCCGTCTCTACCACACGAAGTGCCCTTCGGGAAGCTCTTCAACCTCCTTAAGATAATTTCAGAAGATGAAATTACACTGTTTGTGTAGTTTGGACTTGAAGGAATGGTCGGGGGGGGGGGGGGGGGGCCGCACTAGGGTGTTTATCCAACAAACTTTTAAAAGTGTCCTTACCATGTGGAGCTAAACCATCAGATGCAAGCACTTTTATAGCAGCAGAAAAAAGACCATTGCATATCTTTTTTCTACAAACATTCAAGTTCAGGGACTCCCGGTCTTTAACCTTGCTACGCCTTTTTCTAGTTTACTGTTGATGATCCTGTAGTGATTCATGTGCTAGACTGAGACAACTACCAGGTTCATACCAACGTGCAATAGATTGGTTGATAGATTAAATCTGAAGTTTCTTAATATTCACTGACTTCTCCTCAACACTGCTCTTAGGAACATAAGTCTGTAGAACACACAACGGTAACAAAAAAAGCTGCACCCAAACAGAAATATCGCGAGGGCAAGCAATGACTTTAACTTACGTAAACATCAGTGCCCTCGACAACTGCAACTTGCACTTAGGTGGAATGTTCTTGAAAGTACGCAATTGCTTCTGTAAAACCTTATCGATAAGTTCCAAATTAAGACAAGGAGATTAGGCTGCAGAGTTACTAGAGTCGACTGTATCGGCAACAACTTCAGGCAATGAAGAACAAGCGGTTCCGTGAATGAGGAAGTCAGCACCATCTCCATTAAAAGGGCATGGTAGGATATCCCCGGCATGTCTGCATGGCCACTTCCAAGAACGTAGCACCATACAATCAGTGCACAACCACATTTGAAGCTGCCCCAGAACCACTTCCCATGCTTTATACACCTTAGGAATGGTAGCCAATCTGTTCCTGCAACGATCATTTTCATTACCATTGACGAAATGCTTATCCTTCAGATGCTTAAGCAAAGAGTTATTCACACGACCTCGACCCCCAACTTCATCTTTACAACCATCGAACCCTTTGAATGGGCAGTGGAAGAAAGCCTCAGCATGAGAATCGGAAATCAACTCAGGTTCATGCGAAGTGATTGTGCTAGATATCAAAACCCTAGGAAACTTATTGTCCAGATTGTGAAAGCAATAAGGTTAGGGTTAGGGTTTAAGAAAAAAAAAAGAGAAGAAAGAAAGAGCGACCAGCGAAAACAAGAAGAATCAATTAAGGTTGTCAAAGGGTATTTTTGTTGTAGATTAGATCCGTTCATCCACATTTTGGACATTTAAATAGTTCGAAGCCCTAAAAAACAAATTTTTGGAGCACATACTTAGCTTCATTAAAAAAGAAAACATCTAGAAAATAAAATATAAAGTGGTTAATAGAAAACATAAAATAACTTGATCAACGATGTTTTATTTAATAATACAATAATACATACAAATACTACTTGCAACCAAATCTGTGAAGAAAATCGGAAAAAATCATATCAAATCCGACGCAATTGGATCACAATGAATATATTTAGCCCAGTTCTTCATAGTTTGACATTTTTGCACCCACATGTGAGATCGAGTCTCTATCGAGCGGTGGAGTCTCGACCGGGCGACCTAATGTTGAATGAACGATCTAGTGTGAATCGCTGACAGTTGAGTGTTGATCGCTCTTTTTTTTCCTCCTACTTTTAGTTATTCTAATGTTACTTTTATTAAATAGGGGTCCCACTAAATACTTATAAATAAAAGGTCCCACTAAATATATTAAAATCTTATAAATAGCCCATCACACTCGTACAAATAATTTTTTTATATTTTTAAGGGTCCCGCTTATCATAACAAATATATTATCTTATCTAAGATTTGCCCGTTTTTGCCAATTTATCCATAGCGGAGAAACGGATTTGCTATGCTATGGCAAAACAACTTTTATGCCTCTCCTCTAGGAATCGGCCTTAGAAAATATCTGAAGATCAACAATGGAAAAAACTGTTCCAAATGGAGCAGAGGAGTGGGAGCTTGTGTTGTGTTTTTTGCTTATCCAATGTGTGATTAGTTTGTCACAGAATCATATCACGTGAAGTTATCGTTTTGTGACAGATCAGGTAGCATACGGTGCTCCGCTCAAATTTTAGCACGAGTCAGACAAACCGAAACAAAACCCCGTAGCCAAACACGGCCACCTCAGGGTCCAAGAGCATAGCTAAGTGGTATCCCATCAACTTCAATAAGGAGGAAGTTGGGGGTTCAATCCCCGCCATATAGGTTTCTAATAGATTAGTTGTATAGTGGGTTTGGCGATGTTGGGTCTGGCAGTGGGGTCAGTCCAACTGGCTGGGTTCGGGTAAGGGCCTGGGTCCAGCTTTCGCGTATTAAAAAGAAAAAGAACGAAGTTTTGGGCACTACTCAAAAATGGAGGGGGACTACTCTTCATTTTTTTGGTGGATATTTGGAGTAATTTTGTGTCACTCCTTATCTAAGTATTTATGTTAATACCAAACTTACCCTTCTTAGTTAAATTAGTTAGGGTAATGATTAGTTAGTGTAAGGATTAGTTAAATAATTAAGTTAAATAAATTAGTGATTAGTGAGGTTTGATTAATTAGTCGGGTGTTTTTAGAAGAATAATTTTTGAGAAGAAGAAGAGGGTTTTTTTTTTTAAGATGGTTTATTTCGAAATGAGGGTTTCGGGTACTTTGGTATACTTCAAATTTAGTTAATGTTGCTTGAATTGGCCAAAACTTTCGAAAAATGAAAAATTTATAAACTGATTTCGACCATGGAAATAAAGTTCGGTTACGACATCTGAAGAACAGGTAGCCGAACCCATATGCAAGTGTAGTTCGGCTAATGTTTCTGAAAACACAGGTAGTCGAACTCATCTTTAATGGAGTTTTTTCTTTTAGAGAAAAGTTCGATTAGGAGAAAAAAATTGCGACGTAACCGAACTAAAATTTCGGCTGGGAAAAAAAGTTGCAACGTAACCGAACTAAAAGTTCGGCTGAGGAAAAAAAAATCGACGTTACCGAACTCAATATGTATGTTTTCAGAGAAAAGTTCGGTTAGGAGAAAAAATTTACGACATAACCGAACTAAAAGTTCGGCTGGGAATTTTTTTTTTACGAGGTAACCGAACTTTTTTCTGAAAGAAAAAACTCCATTAAAGCTGAGTTCGGCTAGTTCGACAAACTGTTTCACATAATTCCTAGCGGAACTTCTCTCTGCAACTTCAATTTTCAATTCATTTTGATGATTACTACTCATATTTTCAACCAAAAACGAATCACAAGTAATGGGTTTGTGGAAATTTCTTTGAATCGAGACGATGAAGCGGAAAGAGAAAAGAAAATGAACCCTCTAATAGTAATGGATTTGTTATAATTTTGATTTTGATTTTGTTTTGTTAATGATTTAGATTAGGTATATGTATATTTATTAGATTAGTTTAAATTTTAATTAGGTTAAGGGTAAGTTAGTCATTTCCATAATTTAGGACACCCCTTATAAGTATAGGGTAGACATTCTTATCACTTAGTAGTCCCCCTCCATTTTTGAGTAGTTTCCAAAAAATCGTTCAAAAAAAACACGGCCACCTCAAACCGCAATCAAACAAATCTCAGTCTTCTGTATCGCCCATTAAGGTTTTAGGGTTTAAACCCCCGATTCAAGTTCTCATTTAGGGGATTTGCAGGAGTTTTTCTGTTTCCGAAGAAGAAACTCTAAAAACCATCAAGAGAATGAAGCCAGTAATAGGTGTAGTGGTATCGAATAAGATGCAGAAATCAGTAGTGGTTGCTGTAGATCGTCTCTTTCATCATAAACTTTACAATCGGTATATCAAAAGAACCAGTAAATTTATGGCTCACGATGAAAAAGACGAATGCAACATTGGTGACAGGGTAATCCCACTTTTCTCAATTCTTCATTTCTTTATTTTCAACTTCATTTTTCTGATTAGATTTTGACATAAAAATCTGACACTTTTTAGCAATAATTAGGGTTTGTTAGAAATGTAATGGTTTTGTTTTTATTTTCTATTTTAAGTCATATGAGTTAGGGTTTTGATTTGTGGAGTTGAATTTGCAGGTGAGATTGGATCCATCAAGACCAATAAGCAAAAGAAAGTGTTGGACTGTTGCTGAAATTTTGAAGAAAGCACAAATCTATGTTGCACCACCAGTGGACCCTAACACTAAGAATGTTAAACCTACTGCTGATTCTGTAGCTTCTCAAGGTACGGGGATTAACACTGTATCGAGTTATATTTATTTCTTCATTGGCTAGGTTTCACAAGTTATCAATTTAAGAGTAACTAGAACTAATCTAGAATAAATTCAAATGAAACAACTAGGCAACCACATGACTTGAGGCGATAAAAAATGCGAAACCGAACTTATGCATCAAACATAGCTATGCCAATGCGGAGCTCCCTTAGATCTTTTCTCATGAAGTGAAGAGATGACCTTCTAGAAATTACTCCGTCGGTGTATTTTCTATATACTCCACATGTACATACTTCATATTGTAATGGCTGCAATGCAAGTGGTTCCTGCAGATTTTTTATCGTTTGTTTGGCATGTTTAACATATGATTAGATGCCTAAAAACACTCAAAATTAGATATCCTTGGGCATCCTTTTACATGTGTAAATACTCCTTTTTTATTTTGTAACAGTAGCCATGCTAGTAGACCCTGATTTTTTCCATTAATTGAGAGGCCTAAAAGAAAATCTTACTATCTGAAATCCTTTTACATGTGTACTTAATCCATGAAAATAATGCAAGTAGATCGTGACTTTTGTTTGTTTGTTTGCTTGCCATGTTATCTTACAGTTGGAAGCCTTAAAACAACTCACAATTAGAAATCCTTGAATATTCTCTTACATTTGCTTGCTTGTTTTTTTTTTCAGGTTAGCAGGTCTGATATCCTTGAAATTTCTTGAATTGGTCGACACCAGGAAACAGTTTAAATATTTCCAGAGCTTACTGTCAGAAAATTGTTTCTCATCCAGGTTAGCATAAATTAGAAAAAGGATATATACTTTAGTATTTTGGTTTGCTGAAGTTCTGACCTGTTGTTTAGAGGCAAGGAGATAAAAACTCTGTTCTTTTTCCTTTTCTCGAAAAAGACAAATGTTTTGACTGTTATGTGATTAGCATTTTTCCTACAATAAAGTTTCTCTTTTTATTTCATTCTTCGTTTATTGCTGAGTATAAACTTGCAATCATGATGATGATTTAAACTTCATCCAGAACCGATTTGTTTTCATAGTTTCTAAAAAAAAAAACAAAAAAAAAAACAACAGAAAAATCCTTCATAATACTAAGTTCTGAATTTCTGCTAACAATGCAGTCAGCAGTATGGTAACCGCAGATATGACGCGTGAGAAATTTAATGTGGGCCATTCACAGTTGAGAGTTTGACCTTTTCTAAGGTACGCTGAACACTGGACAGACTCTTATAAGGGAATGTCCCATTAAAAATGAGTTTCTTAAGCCTTTCATATAGTCCCTATTATTGACTTTGGTCTAGAAGCTTCCCCCATCCTCAAGATATTCTTCAGATTAGGAGCTTCACATGTTCTTAGATAAATGATCCAGGTTAGAAGTTCCCCTGTTGAGAAAAGTTTATTCAGGTTAGATGATTCTCCCCTACTTGATTAAAGGCTAGAAAGTACTCTTTTCATGAAAATTATCTGAGTAGAACATGTGAAGCTCCTAACCAAATCATCTAGGAGAACAAGTAGCTCTGCAATAGGATGACTCTCATGTTAGTGGCTTGAACTGCTTAACCATGAGATGTAATTAGGTGCAATTATTACGAGTACAAATCATCTAGGAGAACAAGTATCACAAGCATAGCTTTGTAGTAAAATGCGGCACCAGGCGGTCGAAGGGTCCCTAATTTTTTTGGCGTTTCCCCATTCGGCGGGAAAGCGCATAGGCAGCGATTTTGGGCGCCTTCCTTATTAGGCAGCGTGGGCCTGGGCACCGCCTTAGTTTCAGTGAGTAAAAACAGTAAGAAGAGAGAGATTATTGTAATGAAATCCTTTAAATCTTGATTCTTCTTCTTCTTTTTACTTATCTGAACTAACTAATGTTGTAATGATAAGATGTGGCGTTGATGAGAAGTGTCGGTGATGCTTAAATTCTACTTGTTTG
This sequence comes from Papaver atlanticum, assembly GCA_023531105.1. NCBI lineage: Eukaryota > Viridiplantae > Streptophyta > Magnoliopsida > Ranunculales > Papaveraceae > Papaver > Papaver atlanticum. The sequence goes on along the minus strand of JAJJMB010014022.1, from coordinate 1,752,313 downwards.
TTTGGTGCTGGTGGTTTTGGTATTGTGAGAGGGGGAGATTGATAAGATAAAGGAAAGCAAGTTCTAGTATGAGAGAGACGGAGGCAAAAGAGAAGGCGTAGAAAGATAAGGGAACGCTATGACTCTAGGGTTTAGTTAAAGTAGAAAAGAAATGTCTTGAAAAGATGAGTACAACCTTATGAAGTAAGATTTTTTACATGAGAAAAGCTAATTATCAATAACATATATATTTCTATGTGTATTTATATATACCAACCTACTCTCGGCTAATCCCCTAGTAGTCCTTCTAGGCGCCAGGCCACCCACACTTTTCCTACGCAGAAGCATAGGCACATTAACTTTCAACTGGGTAAAGCTAGAGTGTACTCTTTTCTTGAAAATTATCCTGTCAGAAGAATAGATGCCTAATCGCTCTTCTATAGGATATATATCTTTCATGTTAGTGGTGTATACCTTAAACTGCTTAACCGTGAGATGTAATTATGTGGAATTAGTACTAGTATAAATCAACTAGGAAAACTAGTATTACAAGCGAAGGAACATCAACTCTGTTAAATATATAAGGTGGAAAATTTATGATAAATATTCTTATATTTCCTTTATAAATTGCTGAATTTAGTAAAATTACCATATATAAAATACATATAGCATCATTTAAGAGAGCAGTTTGCGTTTCATTAAGGATTGTACAAGCGTCAAGAGTATTTGATTCGTGGCTCTCTATTTACTGCTCCGCGTTATCGGAGATCCATGTCAGGGCTGAAGATTCTAGATGATGTATATTGCATCTGTATATCGCCACATGCGGTTCTATTTATCACATTCAATGCTCAAGTCATCTCCACGTGCAGATCTCTTGTCACGTGATCGACATTACTTATCCATCCACATCAGAAGAACTTACCCTAATATGCTATTAAATACCCTTCCCTATTCAACCTTCCCTTTCACCAACTCTCCACTCTCTCTATTTCTCAGAGTATTATAGAAGTGTGCTTTCAATGGCTACAACATCAGACAAGAGCGAAACTGGTAAGATTTGTAAGAAAAGAGTTAGAGGACAGTTCAAGGGTGTAAGGATGAGAAAATGGGGGCGATGGGTATCTGAAATAAGGATCCCACAGACCAAATATCGTATTTGGTTAGGCTCATATGAAACTCCAGAGAAGGCAGCCCGTGCTTATGATGCAGCACTTTACTGTATTCATGGCTCAAAAGGAAAATTTAATTTTCCTAATGAGTTACGTCCAGAATTTCCTGATGGATTGTCAACCTCCTTCTTTAAAAGTGAGATTAAAGCAGTTGCTTCAAGATTCGCATCGCTCAATTCTCCATCAGATTTGTCATCAACATCATCCTTTATGAACACCACAAGCTCACCGAACCTTGAGGGCGATGCATTGGTTTTGGGTGGTGGTGAAACAGGAAGCACATGTGAGGCTGGTGATATGCACTTTGCACATGATGGTCAGTCAGAATCTGACTTTTTTTCACCGGAAAATTTTCTGTTGGATGAGCCGATAATGATGGAGCCTGACTTCATCTGGGATATATTAGATAGAAACTAATAAATTCTATAGGTGTAAAGTTTCGAAATATATTTATATACTAGTATATATGGAAAAAATGTGTATGAACAGCTGGATAGAGGAACCTATGCCAGCATTCATGTTTACTGTAGTAAGTATGCAATATATGTATAGATGTTCATGTTAATTAATTTTGGATAATGCGTTCCGGAGTCGTCTTACCTGGACTGTAGAGTTAGTCAGTTACATTTCTCTCTCAAAGCGAGATTTCCTATGTTGGTGTGTTTAGGTGACAGTTCAGGGCTACGTAGAATCGCAATACGTGTCATATAATTTGTCAGAGTAGTTTAAGTTCTGTTGAAAGAAGTCGGCCAACGTGGCCAAAAAGTTGACTCTATATGCATGCATACTGAATGCAGTTTTAAACTTTCAGTATGTAAAGGTTTGAAGTTTCCCCTCAAACTCTTAATCAGATTGAAGGTTATCTTCTTGAAGGACATTGACATGATTATTTAGATGAAAGCTTAGGGCAATTAACTATAATATTCGTTACGGTTAGGATGTTATACTGTCTATTGTATATCATAATCTTTGATCTGCTTAAATTCAGAGTAAGAAACATTAGTAATCTTCGATCTGCTTAAACTCAGAGTAAGAAACATTAGTAATCTTTGATCTGGTCGATGGAACACTGAGTAGTCTAAATGATCTGTGCAGTTGCAGTGATGAATTATCGTTTGCAGAAACTACATTTTAGGGCCTGACAATATTTTCAAGTGATGCTATTTTTATGCTTACTTTTCCATATCAATATGCTGTGATGAGTTACGAAAGATGCTGGCATTAAATTCTTCTACAGTATATCTTAGTTTTACCTTTTGATATTCATATGCGTCAGTATTTTGAAGGATGAAAATAGGGCAGATGCGTTGAGTAGTATGTCGATAGGGTATGATGAAGCAAAGAATGATCAAATAGGACAGATTAGTATCCTTTAGATCACCATTTGCAGATATGGAGAATGAAAGTCTGCTTATTATCAGTTTTCTAGCATGTCCTTAGTTGATTGTTGAAAAGAAGAATCAAGAGGTTATGCGTAAACTTAGAGAGAACCATTGCCTGATAGTTAGAATAAAGTGGAAGCTGTTGTTTTGTTCACTATATTATTGTATGCTCGATTTGTGTTCTCTTGTAACTATATCAAATTTGTATAATCGTGAAAATAAGAAACAGTGGGTTCTCTTTAATACCCAATGTTACAGTAGTGGTAACATGGATATAAAACAACTGTGGCGTTTGCTTCAGTTTCAAGATGAGATGGAACTCTGGTTCGAACTCAATACGTTCTTAACTGATTCTTGCTAGTAGCGGCTCTTCGAGATTATCTGGTTTTGTCATACATGAATTGCTTGCCTTTGGCGTTAGCCCTAGCCTATTTGTGCTTCCCTGAAAAAAATGCAAGAACAACATAAGAGTATTTCTAGACATTAGGTGAATGTCCTATATACCAAGGAGTTAGTATAATGAGATTAGCTCGAGCAGAATTTTGAAGTATTTTTACTTACAGCTCCCTTCTGACCAACAAATCTTCTAAATGATGGAGTTCTTGCGATTGATGCAGCGGCCGCAACGACACGTATCCTACAAAAGGAAACTCAAGTTTATGAATAAAAATAGACAACTCTCATGCTACAGAAATTCATACTTAGATATTATTCACCTTTTATGTACATCGACGAACTCGTCAGTCTCGTCTACAATTTCCTCCTGCCATGGTAAAAAATCACAGAATGAAAACACTGTAATTGTTGGACAGTCGAAACCAAAGAGCGTGAACTGTTTGCTGCTTTAGAAGCAGAAAATTCATAAAAGAGCTGGAAGGTGCAAGGAAAATGTAGGTTACTTGCAGAAGTTCTTCAAAAACATCCTCAAGGGTTATAATGCCAATGACTTCTCCATCTTCAACATCTTCTGAGAAAACGGATGCAGGATCTTTTTTAAAGGAGATTTGTCTGTTTACTTTAATTGGTTTCGGAACTTTTTCAATGTCAATAGCAACAGTTTCTGAGTAAACTTCGTTTTTTGAAATCAATGTAGTTGTCGATCTCGATTCCGTTAAAACCGCCTTCTTTTCTTCAGGTTTTGCTCCATCAGTACAAGGTGGAGGATTCGTTCGTTTCCATTTAGGCTTCACCACAGCTGCCATATGACTACTTCCATTTTGGAATTCGTTCAGAATGTCATATAAAGGCATGTCTGCAGGAACCCTTGTAAAAAACCCAACCAATAAACACCATAAACCAATGTTTATAAGTTCAGAATCAAAACAGAGGAATTGATTAACTGCTGAATGAGCATACCTTGGAATTCTCCGAATGGAAACAGCACTCACTGGTGTTTCTTCTTCGGGGCGTACTGTCAGAAGACTTTTCACCTAAGGACCCCAAGTTTAGAAAAAAAAAGAAAAAAGGTCATGGTCTGAGTTATGGGATGTGTAAATCATTCTTGTACTGAAACAATTGAAATATAAACAAACCAGTAAAAGTCCTATAATGTTCTTTGGATTTCCAGAATAAACAGGTACTCGACTGTGCCCGCGTGCAAGAATTTTGCCAATTGCTTCCCTGAGGCATCAAAAAGATTAGCACTTTCTAGTTTGGCAGATGTTGAGATGTGGAAACTAGTCTCACCAGTTCAATTTCGAGTCGACGTCTAACGAAAATGTTGACTCGATTGGGGTCATAGCCTCTTCTGCCGTCTGATCATAAGAGCAATAGGAGTATTCTTAGTTAAATCCAAACTGCATACAGTTGATTCTGATAAGCTAATGAAACTCAATTTCACTAAAATGAATACCTTTTCAGTTAAATCCAGTGCACCACTGATGATTGTTGTCTCATCGTGCGTGAGTTCGCCTCCTTTACCAGCCTAAAGTGCAAGAAAAAAAGATTCAGGCATCACTTGAAAAATCTCCATGATAAAGTTACACAAATGGTGTGTATGACATGTCTGGACAGGGTACAACTCCTAGAATGCCACTCATAACCTCAAGTTTGTACCTCTTTGCTGTGGATGGATACAAGTGCTTTCAACTGAGCTCGCCGAAATAGTCCTTCATTATTGTGCCCCAGCACCAAATCTAGAATCTGAAATGAGAAACCAAATTTGCATTTTAAGAAGTAGACTGAATTTTCCTGGTGAATCGAGTACTCATAAAGTCATGGAAGTTTTTACTGAAATGCAAGAGAATAGATTATTCTTTACCTTCCCTATGGGATACGCAATCGGATAGCAAACTATCATCAAAATACGAACGAGCCATAAAAAATTTGCCCCTACGGCTAGTCCGTATCTTGTACATATTGCTTGAGGAATTACCTGACACAACAACATGATAAATCAGGATCAAGAACCCCAAGTTTCCTTATTGTAGTCCATTTACTTGAACTGTAATTAGATTCAGAAATAAAACACTACCTCTCCGAATGCTAGAACGAAGGTTACAGATAGCACAATGGCTAGAAATGGATTGAAAACCCTGTCCAAGTACAAAGGAAGGGCCTGCAATGCCGGCAAAAAAAAAAAAAAAAAATCAAAGGAAAATGAGACAAACTCAAGCATGCATGAATGTGAAGGAAAAAGTTCAGGAAAGTTCCTTACTTCCATGGCACACGCATTGCAAAGAAGCAACGTGACGAGAAGTTGATGCTGTTTTTGAACAACCGGAAGGATCGCAGCTGCATATTAAGATCTAACACATTGTTGAGTTTGCAGACATCCAATGCAAAACCAGTTGGCACCATTAAGATCCATCCCAAAAATGAGAAAAACTATGTTTTCATGGATTTTCAATGGAAATGAAAATAAATTTTTTTGAGGTGAAAACCCGAACCTGCTTGTTTCTTTTCGGAAGGAGTACCACTTGATTGTAAGATTTGAAGATCAACAAGGCCTAATGACATTAATCCAAGAGTAAGACCGGACATAATACCTGCAAAGAAAACAAGTAAACATGATATACCAATGCATGTATACCATTTTATGGTTCCAATTGGTTCTGTCTCATGTAAGAATTCATTTCTCATTAAGGTTAGCAACACATTATTATCAACCAACATTTCTTCTTCTTCTTCTTCTCTCTTTCTTCAGACTCGGAGAGAAAGAGAGAAACAAAAGTTTCTTCCTAATTTTTCTTCTTTCTTTTTTCTCCCTTGAAGTAGTTTTTGATTTATTTTTTTACATCTAAATTTTGGTAGTCGTTTCACAAAAATTAATATTTGGATTTTATAAATTATTGTGCCAGATGTATAATATTGGTCGGTAACATAAAACATGTTGGTTTTCAAGTAGAGTAGTGAACAAAATCGTATTCCAAAGTTTTTGGAGAAATCTTCTGAAAATGATCGTGGACTGGGCCATATAATCAAGTCCAATTGCAATTTAAGAAGCTTTGTGGGCCACCATCTCCTCTTCACATATATCCTCGTCATTTTTTTTTTTAATAAGAGAAACAAAACATAGATCTAATAAGAGGCTACTGGATCATTATGACTAAGAAAAATGAAAAAAGTGACTAGGCCAATTATCCATAGTCCATTGATAGTCTGTATTTTCAAAATCCTTAATCACCAAAGACCAGGCGAACAAGTAGTATTTAGATTTCGCGAAAACAGTGGTTATAGTGTTCTATTTACCCTTGAAAACTTGAGAGTTCCTCTCTTGCCAAATGGTCCACATGATAACAGATGGAAGAAAGTTCCAAATGGTGATGCTTGCCTTATCACGGAAATGCAGTTGCCAGGAGTGAAGAGTTGAAACTATATCATTAGGTACCGTGTAAGCCCAGTTGAGTTTTTCTTGAAAAGGAGCACAAAGTTGATGTGCAAAAGAACAATGCAACAAAAGATGGTTGGTTGATTCAATCTTGGCACAAAATGCAGGTTAAAGGAACATCCATACCTCTTATATGCAGCAAATCTCTGGTAGGAAGTCTATTATGGCAAAGTGTCCACAAAAAGAAAGAGATCTTCGGCGGAAGCTTTTGGTGCCAAATGATATTGAAGATAGAGTCGATGTTTGTTGGTGAAGATTCAGATACCAGATTTATATAAGTTGACCTCACAGTGAAGTTGACCTCAAAACAATTGATATATTGTTCAAGAATTATTTTTGTGACATACGGATCTTATATCTATGGCAAATGAGAATATTTCGAACATCAAAAGAGAATAAATCATAACTACTAAAATCTTGAGTCAGGGTAGGTTGGTTAACCATCTTGCAAACCATGGAGTTCCCATGTTCTGAATGGGATAATTTACCAACCAAGTTCACGAACTGTGGTGATTTGAATTGGTGATATAGCCAATGGTTCACGAATGGTATACAACTGAGTTCAGGAATGACATGACAATTCACGAACCCGGTTCATGAACCGTAGCTCCCTGAATTCACGAACTGGCTAGCAATTCACGAACCGTTCCAGTGAATGTTAGCAGATGCTCAAAGATAATTATTATAAACTTGTTTAGCATTTCCATGACTCGCATAAAAACCTCTAAGACATCATTGATTAGTACTAAAAAACCTTGTGTATGTGCATCATGATTAAAGTCTTGAGTGTTTAAATTAACACGACGTTGTTTACTAGTTCGAAAGACATATTTGCCAAGACCTATCATTATACATGGTTCATGTACCCGAACCATAGTGTATATTCTTCTATGTGATTTCAAGACAAACTTATCACATGCTTACTTGAAACCCTAACTAGAGTTTCATCTAAACACAGAAAGTGTTTGCTTGATTCTCAAGTTATCTTATCTCGAATTCTAAGCAACCCCCAGTCTTGAAAATCTATAAATGGAGACCCTCATTCAATTGTGAAATTCAATCCTTAACACTTTTGTGTCCTAGTTGATTGAGTCATCCTCTATTGACTTGGGTTTCATTTGAGAAACATAATGAGGTATACGACTGAAAACCTTCACTTAGGGATTCGTGAATCCAGGTCTGACTATCTTTATCTTGATAGTTTGTGCATCCTGATCTTGTTCTTTCTGTTATCGAGGTCTTAGTGATCTCTTTTAGGAGCGAGATAGATAGAAATCACAAAGTTCTCTTCATCTCAGACTTTGTGATTTCTCATTATAGATATCTGAAAACTATTCTTAATTGATTAGTTCATGATTGTTCTTGAGAGGTGGTTAAGAATTCAGGCTTCTCAGCTAATTGAGTGTAAGTATTCCATATTTGTGAAGTTTGCTAGCTTTGTCTGTTGCTAACATATTTCCAAGTCTTAATCTTTGATCTAAAAGTAAATCAAATAGGCTTATCCGTTAGAGGAATATTGGTATCAAAAGTGTTCACTTAATTAGGCTGTAAAGGAGGTCAACTAAGGGAATAAATTGTGTAGATCTTTGCGAGGTTCAAGAGACGTAAGGAGCTAGACTGCAGCTCAATTTCTTGGAGGGAGAATTCGGTCTCAACTACATTCCAGTCCGCAGTCTGATAATAAGCTAGTGTCTGTAGCGGCTTAATACAGTTCCGCGTTCAAATATGGACGAGGTCCTGGGGTTCTTCTGTAGTTGTGGTTTCCTCGTTAACAGAACTTCTGGTGTCTTGTGTTTTTCCTTCTCAGCATTGTATTGTTTATCTTTATAATATGATTACACAAGTAGTACGTATTCAATTTTAGTAGATACATCCACATTAGTTGTGATCGATTACGAGTCTCGTTCTTATAAAATTCGTATCTAAAGATAAATAACAAATTTCATACTTGGCAGAGCTCCGATTTGATTATTTGGATACGACCAGATTGATATTGGATATTGATTCCAAGTATTCTACTTAACAATCAGGTTCACAGACTCTTGAGTCTTAAATTTATGTTGAGAAGAGATAAAGATGTAAGCTCTATATAGATATTATCAAGGATCATTGAGTTAGTCTACTTGCAATCTTATTAGGTTTTGTCCATACAAGTTACCTAACAAAAAGTTGGCGGTGTACTTAATACCCTCTTCTTTTCACAAAGCGTCCAAGGCTAATTGCATAGTCTAACATGGTAGGAGATGGAAGTGATTTACGAGTGGGATTTTATAGTTTTGAATGTTACTTCCTGCAGAACATTACTAATCTTATATTTTTGGAATATTTTACACGGAAATGATTTACTTACCGAGGGATTATCCCGATGGATAATCCCGACTCTAACATAATGATGGCCCCCCTGTTTTCCTGGTGGGGTGGGGTGGGGGCCACAGAATTGTGAGAGTCGGGATTATCTCTCGAGATAATCCTTCGGTATCCCTATCACTTCCGTATTTTACATGAAACTTGAACCTTCATTCTTTGATGTGAAGTATGATGTGGCAAAACCCATATGGTTCCAAATATTATTCTAGGATTTATAATTATTTGATTATAACTCGAACGCAATTACATGAAAACTTTTGAGAAGCACGAGATCATATCGTCGAACCAAGAAAAATAATTTAAAATAGATGCCAAAATTCAAAAATTTATGTATCTAAAAAGCTTTGGTAAATCTTCATATCCAGTACAAATATTACTATGAAAATAACAACTATTATCACATCACAAATTGTGTCAGTTTTATGAATTCAAAATACTACAAAGTAAAGAACCTTCCTTTGCGAAATTGTATTCCCAAATATTTTGGTGGATGTGTTGTGGTCGGTACTTGGAACAAGGAAGCTAGTCGGTTTACCTGTGAAAGTTGGAGCTAGAACTGTAACCATACTTTGACTTAATTTAAGCTGGTAACAACTTTCAAAAAAGAAAAAGAAAAAGTAAAGAACCTAATCAAACTTTTCTCCAAAGAAAATAAAAATAAATAAAAACTAAATAACCGGTTAAAAGCACAGTTGACCGTGATAGTTGATTGTAGGAATTACTGGTTAATCCAGTTTTTCCTGACCCAGTTACTGTGTCCAGCCCCATAAAATAATTACTCGTTGGTCCAAAAACATGTTTTTGGACCAGATTATTTACTTGCTAGTCCGAAAACTTTGTGGAGATTATAAAGTGTGTTTTCTAAATGCCTAAAACACCCTTCCAGATCTAATTAGTATGTAGTAACATATGTAGTATCAATACATATTAATTTTGTAGTAACATATGTTACTATTACTACATATTAATATGTAGTATGTAGTAACATATGTAGTATCAATACATATTAATATGTAGTAACATATGTTATAACATATAACATATAACATATGTAGTATGTAGTAACATATGTAGTATCAATACATAACATAACACATATTGGTATGTAGTGATGCGTATGGAGAGCATAAAAGAGGGTTTTTACATAGTACTATATGTTAGGGTTAGCAGAGTAATTTTACTCTTTTCAAACCTTTTTTGGACTAGCGAGTAAATAACTTCTCCCGCTGGATTAGCCATTAACCCGGGTCGGGTTTAGTGGACTAAACAGCAAAGTTCTCTAGTTGATTTTGACAAACGGGTCAAAATTGCTAGTAAAAAGCAAGTCGGTCAAACTGTCTTAGGAAGTATGTGGGCACATTAAACTTGCTTAGTTTGGGCCGACTCTAAGAAATGAAGAAGAGTTTTCTTAGAACGATATTTTGGGGACTACTCAAAAAAGATGAGGGACTACTTTGTGATAGGAATGCCCACCCTACATTCTAAGGGGTGTCCTAACAGATTAGGGAAGACTAATCTGCCCTTATCCTAATTAAGGTTATAACTAATCCTAATAACCCACTAATCTGGCCCACTAAATTAAAACCTAAAATCAGTTTCAAAACCTTTTCTTTTCTTTTATTCTTCTTCTTCTTCTCCAACATCAACCAAGAAGTCCGATTCGAGTAAAATGAAAATCCGCAGGTAATTTCCTTCATACCCATTCCTTTTAATCGTTTTTTGTTGAAGAAATCGATTAGAAATCATCAAAAACCATTGAAAATGGTAGTTACAGTATAGATTTCGGCTAGGATAAAATTTTGAAAACCCTAGATTTTGGTAACCGAACTTTCAATATGAAGAACAGTTCGGCCAATTAGGAATTTTTAGGTAACCAAACTATGTAGTTCGGTAAGCTCGCAAAAAAAAAAAAAAATCGTAACCGAACTCCTTCTTTATATGATAAATTTGAGTTCGGTTTAGTCGATAAATTTATATAGGTAACCGAACTTTGATAAAATATAGTTCGGTACTTCGCAATTTCTATGGGGTAACCGAACTTTGATCTGTCAACACCAAACTAGTAGTTCGGTGACTTCGCAACTTATACCAGATAACTGAACTTTAGTCTGTTAACATTTTGTGTTTGATGTAATCCCATGTTCAATTTTATTTGATAAGACAATATTCTGTTTAGCTAATAATGTGGTTTTCATTCATTAGGAACAAAGGAAAAAAATCTAATCCCCACCTAGATGAAGATTTGAGAACTCCCACCCCTCATGGTAGAATACATTTGGATTTCCGAAACCGTGGTACTAAAAATGCTAAACATGGAGGGGGATCGTTACATGAAGTGAACCGAGAGAATGTTCGTAATGTAATCCAAGATGTCAATCAAGAGGTGATGGAGAATACAATTGATAATGTTATTGAAGAAGAGAATGATGATGAAGAAGAGCAAGGAAATGAAGACCAAGGAAATGAAGAGGTTGAACAACAAAGAGAACACGTTGAAAATGTAGAGGAAGAAGAACAAGGACAGGGCAAAGAAGGAGAAGGACAAGAGGAAGAGAAGGATGAGGAAGGAGAGGAAGAAGATGAGGGAGAGGATGAAGAGGAAGAAGAGGAAGGAGAGGAGGAAGAGGAAGAAGAGGAGGAAGAGGAAGAAGAGAAAGAAATTGTTTGTTAGCTTGGCCGCCATGAAATGTCCTTCAAGATGCTCCGGACGAGGGTGGTTATGACAACCTTCCATAACCTTGTAGAGAACCCATCCACCCAATTCTTCGTTGTAATTAAATGCAAGCTTGAATGGGCATTTAATCTTCTTTGAGAAAGTTTTGTTCTTCCTATTTGTCTTTCCTTTATAAACATAACCCTTCCTCTTGTGGCTTTTATCGGGATCACCGCTTCTCTCACAAACCATTTCAAAGCGGGTATTGTTTTCTCTCCCATTCAATACTAATACGCACATGTATTTTAGTGCATGTTGTCTAGCCCAACTCTTTGCCTCTAAAGGACTTTTGAATACCAAGTCATTCATGTAGTGATGGGACGTGTCATCATACAAAATATCAACAGGGGTAGGTTGATTTTCCATTGGTTCTATTGGATCAAATGCAACCTACGAGTAATAGTACAACGTCAATACCAACTAAAAATAAGAAATGCTAAAATTTTCGGCAATGTAAAAATAATATACGATCCTGCCGAACAAAAAGTTCGGTTATGAAAAAAATATTGCGATCTTGCCGAACTTGTTCTTTGGAATTTTCTATGGTATAGTTCGGCAACATAATTACTACACTCGACTAAACCGAACTACAAAGTTCGGTTAGCTATTCAATGAACGTGATTTGGGATCTTGCCGAAAAAAAAGTTCGGTAACAAAGGGACTAAACTCGACTAAACCGAACTATTAACTGCATACTCTTTAAAATTAGTTTGGCAACGTTTTCTGGAAAAAGATAACCGAACTCTCAAAAACCTCCATTAAAACAAAGTTCGGTTACCTGCGTATGCTGAAATGAGTAACCGAACTGCACATACAGGAGAGTTCGTCTACCTGTTCTGCAGAATTGCTAACCGAACTACTTTGACCTAGCCGAAATTTCTTCCTGAAATTTTCGATTTGGCCATTTTTTGCACAATTCAAGCTACATTAATTAAATTTGAGCCATACATGAGTACCCATAACTTCATCTTCTGGTTGTGGCTGATAAAATTCATCATTTGGGTCGTTAGGTTGAGTATGGGGTAAATAGCTTTCATCATTTAACAAATAACTCATATCCGGATCATTAGAAATATTGACAAATATATTAGGAGATGAAGGAGGTTCTGATTCCGAGGAGGAGGTATCATCACATGAATCACTCATATCATATTTACTAAACTCAAAATAAGATTTTTGGGTTCTTCCCTCTTTTTCTTCATCTTTTTTTTTTTTTCTTCTTCTCTCTCAATAATTCTGATTCTAACAAGCTATCCTATTAATAACTCACTAATCACTAACTAATCAGTAATTAATCATTACACTAAACTAACTAATCAATAAACTAACTAATTTAATTACCAAGAGTAAATTTGGTATTAAAAAAGAATTTAGATAAGGGGTGACCCAAAATTACTTCAAATGTCCTACCAAAAATTGAAGAGTAGTCCCCCACCTTTTTTGAGTAGTCCCCAAAAGATGGTTCTTTTCTTATTACTAGGCTTTCTGGTTGGATCCAGAAGTTGTCAAATAGAAACTGATATTTTTATCGGACATGTATCACCGGAAGCACGTACTGTACTCTGTCTGATATAGGACTTCTACGTAGGATGTATGGATCACATATCTCTGCGTACGCAACCTATCCTCACCGTAGTATCAGCAAGTCATCCAACCGAACAAACATCGGTTGAGCTAGCTTAAGTTATGTGGTATGCCCCCTACAACACTTATTTATTTTTTGGGTATATTATTTATATGTCTTTACTTTTGAAAACCAATAAATATATCCTTATACAACAATAAATCTGTCCCTACTTTTTAATAACCCTATCCATTTAAAATTAGATTACCTTAATATCCTCACCCATATAATATTTTTTTCTTTATTCCAAAATGGAACAAATTTCTTCCTCTACCACTTCACCACCACCACTAGCACCACCACCACCGTTCAACAAGCACCACCTACCAACCGCCACCACCACTAATATTCCACCACCACTCCTTCACCACCACCACTAGTCCGTCACTGCCACCACCACTAGTCCATCGCCGCCGCCACCACCGCCACCGTCGCCACCACTGGTTCAGATATTTTTGTATCAACAACAGTAGTTGATCCAGATAAAAATAGAACAAACAGTAGAAGTTGATCCAGTTTAGGGGATCAACAACGGTAGTTGATCAAAAAAAAAAAAGGAACAATAGTAGAAGTTGATCCAATTTAGGGGATCAACAATGGTAGTTGATCCCCTAAATTAGATCAACAATGAAAGTTGATCCATGTAAATGGAGTGAACTTGGCGTGAGTCGAACGCGCATCATCTGACATGGAGTCAGTCATGCTACCATTGCACCACAAGTTCAACATTGGAAAAAATTTACATGATTTAAACTACAAGCATGATTATGCTAATCCAAGAAAATGTTGTCAACAATAGGAGTTGATTGGATCAACAACAGTAGTTGATCCCATAAAAAATTGGGTCAATAACAGGAGTTCATCCCATAAATGGGATCAACAACTGTAGTTGATCCATAAAAAATTGGGTCAACAACCGTAGTTGATCCCATAAATGGGATCAACAGCAACAATTGATCCCATAAAAACATATAAACAATAACAAATGATCATCACCTGTAGCTTCATAAACAACAACATCTTCAAGAACATTTTCAGATCTCGACTTCACCACCATTTTCAGATCGATTGCATACCGAATCAACTCCTTCTTCTCTTTATTCAGATCCCAACATCTCGACTTCACCACCATTTTCAGATCGATTGCATAACGAATCAACTCCTTCTTCTCTTTATTCACGGAAACAATATAAAACCCATCACAATTTTGTACCCAGTTCAACTCGATCTCGAACACAGATTCAAACCCCATTAAAACAGCACCAACAGTTCCCATCACCAACTGTGACCCAAAATCGAACAGATCCTTCATCATCTTTGCTAATCTAACTCGACCCCAATCTTAATTTCATCTCAGGAACCCTAATTTCACCTTTCGGCCTTCAATTTTTCAGTCTAGATTTAACAGCAGCAGAACATATTAACAAAATTGAAATTAAAAAAAAAACATAACTGTAGTAGATCTGCTGATAGCGGTGGCGGAGGTAACAGAGGTGGTGGTGCTGGTTGTTGTGGAGGCAGTCGAGATGGTGATGGTGGAGGAGAGATGGAGAAGATGGTGGTGGGAGCGATGCATTTTTGTTCTCTGTTATGAGAAGTGAAGAAGATCGAAGAGATCAGGATAAATAAGGAATTATAATAATTAGGTTTTTAGAAAAAAAATCAATTTTCCCATCAAGGATATTTGTAAAGAGGCTTAGGAATATTTGTGAAGGCCCATCAGAAGGAGGGACAATAATTCAATTTCCACTTATTTTTTTGATCGGCTTTTTTCCCCTAGCATTTTTAGGGGCGACCCCGAAAGAATTAGGGGCGACTTTTTTATTCCCAACCAAGGGATGGTGTTATGGGATGTCCTAATGGCTCGGGAAGTACCTAAATACCCTTGCATAATCGGTAGTTAAATATCGTTTATAGCAACCGATTATTACTTTGTTCCTCTCAAATTAAATTCGGGCTACTTCAAAAATCGGTAGGTAATAAACATCCCTGTACTACCGATTGAACAATTAGAGAAACTCGAAGTTTCATTTTATTTTATTTTTGCAATTTCGAATTTAGGGCATCTACAATAATCGGTAGAAAATGGACATAGATAAACTACCGATTGTTAGAGTTGAGAAACTCAAAATTTCGTGCGTTTTGAAGAAATTGAATTTGGGGCTACAACCATAATCGGAGGATGAATGAATTTATAACCTACCGATTATGAAATATGAAGAATTACAAATTTTTCATTTTTGGGAAAATTTGTTTTGGGGGCGACTACCATAATCGGAGGATGAATGAATTTATAACCTACCGATTATTAAATATGAAGAATTACAAATTTTTCATTTTTGGGAAAATTTGTTTTTGGGGCGACTACCATAATCGGAGGATGAATGAATTTATAAATTACCGATTATGAAATATGAAGAATTACAAATTTTTCATTTTTGGGAAAATTTGTTTTTGGGGAGACTACCATAATCGAAGGATGAAAGAATTTATAACTTACCGATTATGAAATATGAAGAATTACAAATTTTTCATTTTTGGAGAAAT
>JAJJMB010014022.1:1705868-1736690 GCA_023531105.1 Papaver atlanticum | reverse complement strand
ATTATGAAATATGAAGAATTACAAATTTTTCATTTTTGGAGAAATTTGTTTTTGGGGCGACTACCATAATTGGAGGATGAATGAATTTATAACCTATCGATTATGAAATATGAAGAATTACAAATTTTTCATTTTTGGAGAAATTTATTTTTGGGGCGACTACCATAATCGGAGGTTTTTTTTTTTTTAATAATCTACCGATTGTAAAAGATGAAACAAACCAAGTATTATAAGTTTGGAGAAATTCGTATTTGGGGCGACTTTGACAATCGGTAATAAAGTAAATTTGTAAAACTACCGATTATGAAAATATAAAACTTTCAATTTGGGTTTTTTTAAGAATCGGTAGTTTTATACGTCCACAAAACTACCGATTATAGATATTTTGGATGTAGTATCTTATAATCGGTAGTTTTTTTTCCTCCATTATCTACCGATTCTGGGTAGTTCATGGTATTCAATGCATGCAAAAATCGATTTTTTTGGTTTTGAAATGGATACAAACTCCTACAAAGTGGGTATTTGAGTTTCTTAACACAATACATGTATGTTTGATGCATCATTAGCTTCGATCTCGGGTGATTCTCCGTTTTCTTCCATGAAAGCGTCGTCTAGGGTTTCCTCTCCACAAAAGTTTGGATCATTCAACATATACCCCAAATCGTCTTCTCTAAACGGTAGTGAACCTTGAACGTTAACTTGTTCACGTTCTTCTTCGTACCCATCCATGTTTATGGAAGTTGGCAACAATCGGAAGTTGGCAACATATACCCACTTCTTCTTCTTTTTTTTCTTCTTTCTCTCTCACTACAATCGGAAGTTGCCAACAATATGCAAAAAAGAATTCCTAACACTAAGTATATAGACCCTTAACTACCGATTGTGTTTTAAGCTTCAGATTATGTTTTGTGCCTACCGATTATTGGATTGCCTACCGATTATAAAAGGGCATATTAGCCATTTCAAAAAATCGAAGATAAGGGGTGGTTTAGATTTACGTTTGGGTGACCCAATTTTGTCTTATTGGTCGCCCCTAATTCTTTTGGGGTCACCCCTAAAAATGCCAGGTTTTTATTCTTCTTTTTTTTAAAAAAATTATTTTTTCCTACCACACTTATTATGCATGGCTTAATTTGTCACTACCAACCGATCGATGTAGAACTTCAACGTAGAATGCATGTGTCTGTGTGCTATAAATCAAGTTTTTTAGTAAAAGAGTTATGCAATTACATTCGACTTCCATTCCTACCAGTAGATCACGAAGATATCCTTGCTTGCTTAAATATAAACACATTATTAGTCGAGGCAAAGAACATATGAAGGATATATAACTAGTATGTCACCTAACTGACAACCAGTAACCTCATCATACGCATATGATTCATGACCTAATTCTCTCTTTCTCTAAACCCGAAGAGCTTCTAATTATAAGTGTATAAATATAAGCATGCAAGGAGAATAATTAGCTGCTTAAAAATCCAAACCTCATTTCAAACAATGATCATGGTGATGAATAGCGTAATACTAATACAAAAGCCCGTGGTTATTGTCTTTATGATTCTTCTTTTGTCGATATCCGATGTCGAGTTACTCCCATTGCTTGCATTCCCCTTAGCGCCACGACCACCATTATGTATCTCGGAGTTTGCTCTAGTTAACCAGGCTTGTTCAATGGTACCGATCCGAGAAGGACCACCACGGATGCCATATATCGGACCGCCATCACTGCCATTAACAACCGCGCCTCCTCCGCCAAGACATTACCGTGATGATGATAACGAAAGGGATCACGAGGATGGGCATAGACGTCACCATCGCCACCAGATACATCATCACAGTGCACACCAGACATCAGTGAACCTGAACTGCTGTAAATGGTTAAAAGAGCTCGATACGTCGTGCATTTGCGGATTAATGGTTCGGCTTCCTAGGTTTCTCATTAGGAATCGGCATGGTTTTTCCATTGCTGTCGAGGATACGTGCGAAGTCTCGTTTAATTGTGAAGGACATTTATGAAAACAAACACAAAAAAGAACTTCTTGAATAGGTAGTGTCAATTTTTATCTATCGCAATGATTGTGTAGAGGACTATGTGATCATTTGCTAATTATGTTTGATATTAGTATAAATTTTATAATTAGTCATTTCTTTAAGTTTCTTGTTTATTTTTGGATATCATTCTTCTAATTATCTCCTTGGCCAAATTTAGTCTCTCTGGCACATTTACATATAGCCAGACAGACTCTCTAAGACCGGTATTGCTTTGGCCACCATTTGTGTCATTATGTGTACACCATATTTGGTCTGGAATCTCTGGATAGTGAAATGCAAACTCCTGCGAACATATTTGGTCTAAAGAAGCCCTAAGTTCCATGGTGGTGTCGTGGTCCATGGTCTAACTTCGTCGTCTACTGGGAAAGCAAAAGAGGAAAGACAACAGAAAAGATTACAGATAAAAAGGAAAAAGATATATTGATCTCTAATTCTATCTAAGATCTCCATTAGAGGCAACAAGTTTATTGTCTTGTTTTGCATGCCAAAACGGCCTTTTCTTTCTCATGGCTTCATCTGTAAAGACAACACAACAAAGAATGAGACTAATTTTGTCATTTACATGATGATAATTGATAGGGACTGACTTGTACTTTATGACAACTTGAGTACTCAACACCAAAATGAAAGAAATAACAGTTTTGGATACACCGTATCCAAATCACCTCAAAAACATTATACCGTGATTAAGAAAACCTGAACCCACCTTTGACCTATTGTTATAGACAAAATAGAAATGTGAAATGTAGTTAAAATCGCTCTACAAGGCCGATTACTCTCCGAGTAATCGCTACATGTATATGACCGAGGCGATTTCCAATTCCAAACCATTTTAGAGGTTAAGGTGGACGATTTTACCGATTTGGAACGATTTTTAAGCAAAACGAGTTAACGATTTTTCCGAGTTGGCCTTGCATGCACTAAAATCAAGAAACAAAAAAATTCGTAACCCCTCAGATGGGAGTTACCAAATACATAAACCTCCAAATGCATGATAAATACGTTCAATATAACAATATTACACACTTAATTACATGATAGTGTTAAAATTTTAATTTTAATTAGGTACAAATCATGACTTATGAGCATCTCTAATAAATAGATTCTGAGTATTAGACCGAGTTTTGGCGATTTCCAAGTCCAAAAACTGATTGCTCCTCACTCCAAGCTCCCCAACCGAGTAGGACCGAGGAACGATTTCGACTACTTTATTGTGACCCATGAAAGAAGACTTCATCTGGTAGTAATTTTCTTCATGAAAGAACAACAATCTTCTGTACTCAAGAAATCCGTTCATCGAAATTGGGAAGTTGAGACTCAAAGATTTGCAAGCCGAGATTTAAACCGAAGTATTTATCAAGGGCAGCATCATAGTACTCTTTTTTTCCGTCAAGGTTTTGTCCCACTATATTTTCCTTGTCAAGGGTTTAACAAGGTAACATATGGGTGTCCAACACTGTGGAGTCTTTACGTGCTTATTAAATTTCAGGTTTTTATCTTTTGAGTTTTTCTGTTTGTTTGTAATGACTTAGCCACAGTGGCCATCAGGGGAGTATTCTGAACCTAAAGTTTAATTACTAAGATGCCCTTGTGTCTAAGATTAGGGTTTACATATATTTGACTCCAAGTCTTCTTTCTATATAAATAGAAGCTTAAACTTTGTATTCGACACACATATGAATGAAATTCTCCCCTCTTCTCTCTCTATTTTGTGCCTATTTTTCTCTATTTTCTAGATTTATAACGAAACCCCAAGTTTAAAAGGATTTTTATTATTGGGAGAAAAAAAAAAGTGATCCACTGAGAGCAAAAATCGTAATCGACTCGTAAACTAGGACCTATTAAATATATTTTTTGGACTCGAACCAAATTACCCCTATTAAATACACCTATAAACCCCATAATATTCACCCATTACTTAACTCCACCGCCAACCCAAACTCCACCACCAATGCCAATGTATATTGGTGTGATAGATTAACGTATGCAAGAATTGAATGCAGAATTGTTGAACTTAGAGATACCGATGATGTGAACAATAGTGTTTTGACTGGCTCGGAATATACTTTTAAAATGGCCAATTAGGATGTAAGATCTGCAGCGGTTGGGGATACAATTGGAGGATTAGTTGTGTGGATTGCAGTCATTGAGAATTACGTGGTTAAAATATATGCTCCAATTCCTGGTTAGGATTTGGTCAAAAATATATGTTCCGATCCTATCTAGGGTTTGTTTGTTTGTTTCTCACTGGTTTACGGTAGGTGTCCTCTTATACCAAGTTACATCTTGTTGAAGTTTTTCTTTGGCCATTATTGTTTTGGTAGAATTGCACAAGGTTTTACTGTATAGGGTGATACGAAAAGATTGTGGTGTACTCCATACCTTCGCCATTCAAAACCCAAAACACAACTTACTACGTGCATGTCAATTAGTCCATTATTTAAAAAAAGTTAAGGTACCTGAATATAAATTAGAGAATTACGGCACTATATGGATAGAGAAAACATCATGGTCCAATTAAATATCTCCATTTATCTTCATATGAGTTAGCCTATTAGTAGAAGCTCTAATTTTTGTTGCTCTATGAAATATTGTTGGCTTCGCTATTAGTTACGCAGTTTGTTTTAAACTTATTTTTCAGTATAGTGTGCTAGACTTTCGAAGCATATTCAACTATCTTTGTGATTTCAAGGCCTCGTATGTGCAAGTCTTCTGAAAAATCCTCATGATGTAAATGTTATCGAATGACATCAAGATCAGGAAAATCCTGATCCAATGCCCTATGAACATCGATAAAGACATCCTTATTGTATTTCGTCGGGTTTTTTAGCTTCTTCATGAGGATAATCATTGGAAAACCGTAGTACTAACGACTTTATTCCCCCACGGATGTAAGTTCAAGATGGTAAGCCATATGCTCTAAAATCTGTAAGAGGAAGGAAAAGTAATTAAAAATCAAAAAGCAAAGGATAATGATTAAAACGAAGTTACGGTGATGTATTTAACACGGTTAATCAAAATTCCTGCAAATGGGTTATGATGTGATTAACCGTGGCATTTTCCCTTGCAATTTTAACATGTGTACTTCTCGATCCGCACAGATATTATGTCATTAGGAGTATGTTATTTAAGGAATTACTACAAGGAGTTGCCAAATTTTACGGGAAAGTATCAATCTAGCAAATCTAGTGGTGATAATTATTTTATTTTATATGAATTTTGGCAATTTTTTGTGTGGAATTTGATAGCCCCTACAACAACCTTGATTTAAAGCATCTATATCTCGTTATTTATTTATTTATTTCATTTGGGGATATGTTTTATTATATTTTTTCCTTGTGTCAAAAGTATAAGGTTCTACGTGAATATAATTGACCTAATAAAACTAAGTAAATAAATTAATTAAGAATTGTGTTGTGTTGTGTTCTTACATAAAAAATAAAAGAAAAAGTGAAGGTTCTTTTAACTTTTAACCATACCAATTAATTAGGTAACTAACTTTTTGTTTATTTAAGGTTAAATATGTGTTTAATTTCTTTGGAAAAAGCTAACGGGAAGATCAATAAGTATAAGCATATAACTGAAAAGATGTATCACCTGCTGAAAAAATATAAAATGATGATACTAGAAAACATGAATTAAAAAGATGATATTCGTATATTGTGCACTTATGGATGACAATTCAAGTAATCAAATGAATATTTAGTTTATGATAAGTATATTACATGAATGCTATAGGGATTACAAAAATTTGTGAGATAATCAAATTCATATAAAAAAAAAAATTCTCGTTCTTAAATCGATTGGATTTGTAATCTCATATAAACTTTGGTAACTAATTTTTTCATAAATCATTAATGCATGTACATCCACGTTCTGACCTATTAATCCACTCAAATTCTCTTAAAATATATTAAAATCCTAATCAAGTAACAAAGCGCCCCCATGACATGTTACTTTATGTTCTACCATGACTTCACTACTTGAATAGAATTAGCAAGCTAGTGTTAGAGCACTGCTCAGCCGAATTTGCAAGTTTTGTCATCTCAAGCTTGTTGTCAGTGTTAGTTGCACAAAACTATATCTTGATTTCTAGGTTACTAAAGTAAAGTCCCGGACTAGGATTAAAGTATGGTAGTTGAGTATCAGACGTTACTGAATAACCCTCGAAGATTGAAGACTGAAGAACAAGCGACGACATTTGCGAGAACTACATCAACAAGAGGTATGTGAATTAAGACTGGTTTATCTTATTTACTCACGACATTTACCATTCTAACTTATGAGACTATGTTGTACGATTTTAGGATAATTAATATTATAAAGAAGATATTTCGAGTTCAAACTTGTCTTGATAAATATCTTGAAATATGATTTAAGTAATGGATATTCTTAGATCCTTAACAATCTTGGTTAAGAACAATTTATTGTTCATGAACTATTTTTGTTTCAAGTTGATCAATTGGAAATTTCCCAAGCAACGGTGTATACTGTTTATGGCTACTAGGAATGTTTCAAATTTAATTTAATAAAGAGAGTATTCAGAATTGTATGGAGCAAAGTACGCATATCTAATATGCATATCTAGTCAATCTGGAATTACTTAATGAACTGGAGAAGTATGCATACCCTTTATGCGTACCCCTTTAATCTAAGTTCAATAATGGGGAGAGGTACGCCTACTACGAACTGGCAGATGTACGCATACCCTGTAAGCATACCCCTTGAGCCTGAATTTGTGAACTTCCCAGAGGTATGCATACCCGGTACACATACCTACTCAGTTCTGATATAGCAGAAGGTCACGAACTGTTTCACGAATATGTTCGCTTTTGCTACAACTCTCATAGAAACTTCTAAGACAACTTTATTCACATAAATATTTTGGGATTATGGATTATTGTTTATGTCTTGAGTGTTTTTGAACACCATTTGTGCTTGTAAGTTCAAAAGGCATATTTCCCATCATGAACTATCATTGTGCATGGTTCTAGAACCCTGAACCATAATGCATATTCTTCTTAGTAATTTAAGGTAGACATCTCAAATGTTTGCACGGATTCCTAATAAGAAATACAACTACACTGAGAAAGTGTTTGCTTGAATTCCAAGCAATCACATCTTGAATTCAAAGATACCTGGAGCTGAAAATCTATAAATAAAGAGACTCTTGCAACGAAATTTTTCAATCCCTGGCACTCTTGTGTCCTAGTTGCTAAGCTAGAGTCATCCTCTAAAACCTAGATTTCCTCTAAGAAACCTAATTAGGTTACGACTTTGAATACTTCACTTATGGATTCATGTCCTTTACCTGATAGTTCTTGTATCCGGATCTTGTTCTTATTGATCTTTGAGGTTTTCGTAATCTCATATGAGGAACGAGATATATAGAAATCACAAAGCTCTATTCGTCTCAGAATTTGTGATTTCTCAAGATAGATATCTAAACTCTTGTTTGATTCGTCTGGATTGTTCTTGATAGGTTTTTAATAATACATGTTTCTCATAGCTAACTGACGAGAGTAAGCTATTCCGGATTTATGAGGTTCGCTGGACTTTGTCTACTGCAAACAGATATTCAAACCTAGATTGAAAAATCAAAAGGGAAATCAAATAGGCGTGTATGTTAAATGCAGATAGGTATCAAAAGTCTTCACTGAGGTTGAAGAGATTCTTAGGCTCTAAAGGACGTCATCTAAGGGAATCAAGTACGCAGAACCTTGCTAGGTTCAAGAGACGTAAGGAGCACAACTTCAGCTGAATTACTTGGAGGGTGATTTCGATCTCAACTACATTCTAGCTCGAAGTCTGATAGCAGGCTAGTATCTGTAGCGGTGTAATACAATATGGTGTTAAAAGATTGACGAGGTCCCATGGTTTTTCTTCCAGTGCAGTTTTCCTCGTTAACAATTATTTTATTTTTATGAAGCATACAAAATTCTTATGTGTGTGTGCATTTTTCTTTTCCGCATTAAAAAGTATTAATTTGATTGTTAAAAGTACTACACAGGTTCATACTCCTATCAAACGAAAACTTTGGTGGTGTACTTGGTAGCCCATCCTTTTCAATTGGTATTAATTAGAGGAAGAGTAAAAACATATTTGATGAGAGTAAAAATCGCAATCAACTCAGTAGCTAGGATTGATTTAGTATATTTGTATCACTCGGCCGTAAAAAGTTACCCCTTGAAACTTAACCCTCTAGTCCTCACCAACTCGTCTTCCATACGATGTATCCGCCATTAGCACCAGTACACCTAGATTTTTCTTCTCTAAATTTGGTATGAACAAATGCGTTAATAGTCAACAAAACAGGCTAACTAGTGAATATTTAATCAGACATGGGGAAAAAGAGTGTCTAATTCTTTTCACTCTTTTTTGATAGTTTGTTGATTTAACGATGAATCGAACATAGTTTTTGTCCCTTTTTATTTGATTCATCACATCTGATATTTTCATTGTCCTTCTTTGAATTGATTCTTTTGTGCTTATGAAAGATCATAGAATGGGATTGGTATTGTAACGCAAATCACAAAAAAATCTTTTGTGTTTATAATAACAGATAAACAAATCTTTATTGATCGAACAAAATCATCTTTAGACTATGTTTTTATGATTATTGTTGTTTTCATAATTGTTTCTAGTTTTAAATGAAGAAACAAAAAATTTAGAATTATTTCTATGATTACAGTGTAATGGTAAGAATGACATTTGTTCACATTACTGGAACTGGCATGATTGTAATTATATACCATATTAACTCACCCAGTGTGGATGCTCCAAGGGACAATATTAACTTTGTCTAACTCATATAAATGTATTAAATTGGTACATGTCAGTCAGTCGCTCACAATTTTTGCACTCCTCAAATATGTTTTTGTTCCTCCTCTAACAAAAATCAATTAAATAACTTCTGGAAAATAAGTAAATTCTTAAATAAATACCTATTCTAATTAAATACTAGAAATAACAGTAAAAACTTTAAATCCTAAATTTAATAAATGTCCCACATCAAATACCATACCAGTTAAGCATCATATATGATGTACATAGCGTTTTATCATATCCACAACCACCTCCAAAATGGTATAAATAGCAGTATAGCATCACTGTGATGCCCTTCCACGGCAATATCAGTCCTCCTTAAAATGAAAAAAAAATAAAAGAATGAAAAACTACTGTGAATGGTGGGCAGAAAAGTATTTTAAGTTTGACGCAAATGAAAAATGTTTGTATTCTACAAAAACATTCTCCTTGGATACAAATTTTGAAGACAAACAAATAGTACACATGTACATGCGTCAACATAACTGAACCCAGTTTTCTATTCCTTAAACAAGTCCACAAGCGTTCAGCAAAAGATGACTTAAGAGTGACTAATGGATGTTTTGTTTCGTGGGAGTAGTTGCTATTGGTGACTTAGAAATTAGAATATGCAACTAATAAAATAATCGGTGGATAATAATTGCTACAAACAGAATATGCAACTTAGAGTGTTCTTATTAATCGTTATCTTAAACTAAATGCGCTTGAAACAATTATTGATTAATCATTGCTAATTCAAATCAGTTCCTAAGAAGTCATGACTCATGATAACCTTGTTGTGGTAGTTAGGAATAATCGAGTTGATCATAGCCCCCACCCCCCAGTCATACAAATATGGAGTTCCTAAGAAGTCATGACTCGTGATACCTAATTTGGCTAATAATATTAATAATAATAAAAAATGGGCATCTAGTTCATCTGGTCATCCCCGTTTCCCAATGTTTCATACGCTCCAGGAGGTCTTAGATTCGAGCCCCCAATAACGTAATATTGCAGGAATTAACATGGAAGGTAGAAGAGTTAGCTTGCCCTCCTTGTGACACAATCTCATCCCCATCCGCTTCGGTTATTTTGGTTAGGTTACCCATAAGGCTCGCTGGTAGGCTAGCACGGCAACCTGTTCAATTAAAATGGACATGGCAAAACTAGACGAGGGCAATTTAAAAGGGTTGTTTCCATTATTTAACCGGTTTCCAAAATTTAATTATAAATATTTTTAACTTGATTTCCAAAATTTAATCATAAATATTTCTAATTTTTCTGTATCATTAATTGGTTCTTATCTTATGCACGCAGAATATAATAAAACCTTCCAAAAAAAATTATATTGTATATCTTTTGTCCCTAGCATAGTGAAACGTTGAGAATCGATCTATGCTCCGCCACTACTTGTAACCATATGAATAATTATTTAAATATTTTTGAAGCATTATCTTACGCTTGTGAAATCATAAATCATGATTGTTCAAATATATATCCTTCTTTTGTTTTATGAGCGTGAGAAAACAAAGAAAGAAATACAGGAAAGTAATGGCTCTACTGCCTCTAGAAGAACAGAAATGACTACAAATCGTAAGGACGCTTATCTCCAGTTCAAAAGTAGGTGATTTTATCAAGTGTCGTGCTTAAAAAGTCAGTTTATTTGTTTACATTTAAATTACCCTTGTTCATGATTGGAGTGTTTTTTTTTTTTTCGTCAAGAATATATTTTCTCCTCCACAAAATCAACCTCCTAATGACCAAAGATCGTTCTAGATTGATGATGCCAAAGGAAATCTACAAATAATCTTGACTTGTTGCGGCTTGGTTGCCTCGTTTAATTGCAGGCTTTTCTGCCCGTGTTATTGTAGTACAGTGATAAAGTCATTGAGTGATTAAATTCTTGTCAGCGCCAAATTCAAAACCTGAATTCAAAACTTGTCAGCACCAAATTCTTTACAGACGCATTTCATCTCGTTCATTTGATATGATATCCTCGAGGAGGACCTAGAATAGACTATATGTAAGCATATTGTGACAAAAAAAAAAACTTCACTAGATGAAAAGAAAATGTGACATCGAATTCTCCCCACTTGTGCATAATTTTGAAGTCCAATCAAATGTGTCAAGCCAGAAAATGACATAAGTATCTTACTAAGTGATTAATTTAACTATTTTTAACATGGTTAAGAAAAAAAATCGTTACAACTAAATGGAAAAGAAGATATCATTAGCATGGAAAAAAGATATCACTAGCATGGGTGTAAAGTGTCTTTCTAACACATTTGCAGCGCAACACAGCACAGTGGTGTAAAGAATGTCGTTCTAGCACATTGCAGCACGGCACAACACAACACAACACAATATGACATAAAATATGTTATATTGGGTGCTAGATTGATTGGCACAAAATGGTACACTGATATAACAATGCAAGATAAACAACATTGTTAGTCTCGCTCGGATTTGTCATGTCGTGCCAGCACACTTCCATAGTTTACACTTTTAAATAGAAGTACCCGACTAATTCCATTTTTTACACTTTAAGACTGACTTTACAAGGTTTTTAGTTTATTTCAACGCCGTGGTACTGTAATGATACATTCGTACACCTTTTTTTAACTAATATAGATATCGATTGAAACAATGCTAATCACATTGAGATGGATGCGCACACAAATATCAATCAATCACTCTTAGCAATGTACAACAAAATTATATGTGATATTTTCTTGCAGATTATGATTGATTTGGATATGGAATTTGGTTCGTTAGCGCGTGCACAAGACTTTCATACAACTAATGATGATAAAGAAAGGGTAAGAAAAGTGAAGGTCTTTGTTATCTTTCACTAATTTCTTTCATATTCGGTTCCATACACTATTAATTACTTCTCTTTTTCTCTTTTTCTACCTTTTCCGCATACAAACTATTTATCTGAAATCAGATAAATGTGCACGCCGTTGGAAAAGTTTTTGTTCCATTTTTTCTCTCATGGTAAAAGCAATTATATGAACCTTCAAAGGAAAGAAGAAAAAAAGAAACTGCTCATACAAGTGGGAAGCACTGATACGGATACGAGACGCAAGCACAATCTATGTAGGAGTTGTTGGCCGAGAAAAGACTTAAAAAAAAAGGTGATATTTCAGGCATGTACTGTTCCGGCTCAAAAATTCCAAAAACAACACTGTGGACTTTTGGCAACGGTATTATATTTTTTTACCCTCCACGGTAGACTTTTCACAACGGATTTGGTCAAAAGAGGATTCCATCGTAAAATTGACCTGGTTACTGAGTCCAGTTGACTGATCCAAGTATTCGGGTGCGCTCCTAATGGACACTCGAAAATGTATTCTTGACCGTTCACTGAGTAGTGTTGATCAGTGAACTTGAGTCCAGTTAACTGGTCAATATTTCAAACGCAGTATTAGTGCACTCCAAAAATTGTTCTTACTGCATAAATTATGCAATCGTCATAATTTCAGGGACATGAATGGTACTTTTACGGTCATTATTTTTCCCTTTTAGTTATACTTATCTATTTTGGAATTACTGTGTATGCTGGGGTGTTACGCGAAATTTTACCTATTTTTAAATCCCTTTGCGGCAAATATCTGTCTATGTTGTCACAGAAACGCAGCAATTTCTCAGAAAAATAGGACGCGTATACATGATATAGTCGTTTCCTACTAAAATGTGTTTTATCAATGTGACTTGAATTTTTATTTCTTTTTTAAATATTACTTGGCCTTTTGTCATTTTAGTCCAGTAAATTCTTTACAGGTCGTAATACTGTAAGTTCGAAAAATGAAAACAACTTTTCATGTTTATTTATTTATAGGCAAGCTAATTGGGCCGACCGAGCGAAGCGAGGGAGGACCTTATATAACCACTTTTTTATAAAATCTAAGTCATCAATTGACACAAAAGATTGAAATGGTTAGAGCCGAAAAACCAAAAATGACCATCTAAATAATTTTTTTTTTCTTCCTTTAGACATTTTCGTAAATAAACCGAAGAGGAAGGGCAATATGTATTAAACATTTTCGTAAATAAACCAAAAAGGAAGGGCAACAGGTATTAGACACTTTCATAAATAAACCAAAGAGGAAGGGCAAATAGATATAAATGTCAAATTGTATCATAATTTCTTATGTATCATTTTTTTTTGGTATAATTGGCAACCAAACTTTAATATAACATATCTACAAATCCGTACCTTGGAATTGTACAAATTTTATCTCGTTGGAAAGGTTATAAAAAAATCTACGCAATGAGTACAAACAACAATATCAAATTTAGATTTTTTACAAAAAATTCGGAGGTATATATCATTTTAGGTACAATTTTAGAAAATTAGATGTATATCCATTATGCAAACCACCACAAAGGATACATAATACTTTATGTAGGCATATTTTGGTTTATGCATCAGCTAATTTTCCGTTGCAACTAATAAAACGATGTACTTCCTCCGTTTCAAGAAAAGTGATACTTTCACTTTAGGCACAATTCTCGAAAATTGAATGCAGAGCTATTATGCAAACCACCAGAAAGGATGCATAACACATCATGTAACCATATTTTGGTTTATGGATCGACTAATTTTTCGTTTATGGAAAACTATACTTTCACATTCCGTTTCAGAAAAAATGATACTTTCGCCCCGTTTCAGAAACGAAGTGAAAGTATCATTTTTTTTTGAAACAGGGCGAAAGTATCACTTTTTCAGAAACGGAGTGAAAGTAGTCGCAGAAAAACCCCATCTTCAGATTCTTCTTCGGTCGGCCCTCCCACCGTGGCAACGGTTGTACTAGTATATCAGGATCCGGCTCTAAAATTCTCTATAGATGTCGCAGTTTGATGGTACTAAATATTCATATCACATCCTATACAACTGGTCGCAATGCCATGCACATGAGAATCAATAGTACGAGATTCCCGTCAATTTCTTCCTCTCTGTAATCCATATCAAAAGTGCATAACATGCACGGAAACTCCAAATTTGGGGTTGCATTCAACATGTATTTCGGCATGTATAAGGAGGAGACCATTACCGCGTGAAGCACTCATGGACAACATATTTTATCACACGGTAAGGTTGTGTACAGGGTATAGGCATGGGTTATGAACCGTCATATTTTTGGCACAACGGAACACATTAAAATTTGAATACACCACAATCTGACACATTGAGCTGGTGGAGCACGGCACACGAGCTTCATATGTCATGCAGCATACTAACACAGCATACGCAAAGCACATAGGAGATAATTTAATTTCCCCCCGCAAAATTCTTTTTCCACCCATATTGGTTGTGCCAAACACTCATTTTTGTACTCCCTAATCCGATACTCTACAACTCTTTCCTACCGTGCAACACAAACCATAGGAAATTTTGGTACAAAATAAATTTAATCCGGGAAGTGTTGACGTAAGGCTAAGTCTTATGGTGTGCTAATCTAGCAGCTAGATTGGCAATCCACATCAGCTAGGATAACCACCTAAGTTTTATGGGAGTGCTAATCTAGCTGCTAGATTAGCAGTCCACGTCAGCGCCCAACGCTGTTTGGTTCAGCGCAACCAATCTCAGCTGTTAGATCAAAAAAATAATCTAGTAGTGCTGAACCATTCAGCGAAAAGGTGATTTGTGTGGCGCTGAACCATTCAGTGTAACTATCTAGATGCCCTTATGGGCTAGATTGAGCTGCTATATTAGCATAAATGTGTTGCAATTCAAAAAAAAAGTGTTGTCTATTTGTTAACACTAGTTCTCTCTCCTAGCAGTTGCTCGTAGGTGAACTAGCAGCTAGATAGTTACGCTAAATGGTTCAGCGCCACAAAAATCACCTTTTCATTGAATGGTTCAGCGCTACTAGATTTGTTTTTTGATCTGACGGCTGAGATTGGTTGCGCTGAACCAAACAGCGTTGGATGCTGACATGGACTGCTAATCTAGCAGCTAGATTAGCACTCCCATAAGACTTAGGTGGTTGTCCTAGCTGACATGGATTGCCAATCTAGCTGCTAGATTAGCACACCATAAGACTTAGCCTAAACATGAAAATTCAGCGACTCTTGACACAAACACGGAAACATTGTATATTTTCAAATCACTAAGGGTCGGTACGCCAGTATTAGTAATGTAAGACATTGTCAATAACATGTAGTTATAAGGTCATGCATTAGAACTGCAAGTAGTTCTATGTTTGCTGTTCGACATGAAAATAAAACGGATGTTGATGCAGATCGGAAGCGGTAAAAGACAAAAGGTGTCGCATCGAAATTAACCGATAGATTGTTCATACCTCAAATTATTCCAAAACATAACGACTATGAACAATTGATCTAGACCTCGCGATTTTGAAAAATCACAACTATGGATTAAATGATTATTTAGACCTTGGGATTAACCCGACTGTAAATAAAGATCAATATAAAGTTAAACAAAGTTTAACATCAAAAGCATAATTTTTTTAATCAAAATAGTCACTTAAATTTCGTTTTGGAGCTCTTTATATAGATAACTCCCTCTAAACAAACCCTAAGCTTAACAAAAAAAATATAAAAAACTTGTTTCCCAACTACTTTTAAGTAACTTATAAAACTCTTAAATAAACTTCTAAATTATTCTAAAATTACCCTAATTAATTAATCTGAATTTTAATTATTTTTCTACTAAAAATATCATTAAATAAAATACAAATAATAATAAGAAAATAATAGATTTAGTTTCCATAAATCTCCCTCCATCATTGTCTTTTGATTATTAAATATAAAATAAAAATATTATGCACAGTAAAGAAGCATGAGGCATAGAGGAAACCCAAAACGGATCTTCATAGGGTGATTCAAAAAAATCTCTCTTATTATGGTAGATATGAGAAATCATCACAAAGTTTACTCCTTGATCTCCAGGAACAAGTTCATCAGTAGGTTCATCATCTTCAGGAGCATCATCAAAAATACCATCAATGTTATGTCCAACCAACATACCTTCGATATAGGTTATTATTTGTTCTCTTAATGCATTAGAATCTTCTAGAGAAATTCCTTGACCTCAACCTCAACCACGACCGATTTTTACTATTGGTGGCATCTTATCAACCCTAAAATCGACTTAGCTCTGATACCTAACTGATGCAGATCGGAAGCGTTTTAAAAGATGATAATAAAAACTAATAAGTAACTTATATATAAAATAGGTAGAAATTGATAAATTGTTCAATGAGATATCCTAAATTATACAGGTTTATCTAGTCCTCGTTAATTCACTACCAATAATGACTATAGATATGTTTTATCTAGACCTCGTTAATTCACTAGAGTAACGACTATAGATATGATGATTAGTATTCAGATCTTGGGTAAATCCAACTATGAATAAAAAACCAAAATCAAAATAGAGGCTTAAACTTACTTTTATGCACAAAAGGTACAGTTCCGAGCTTAAAAATGTCTAGATTTTATCTAACTACTTGTGATATTTCTATTATAGAGATATTGTTTTTAATAATAAAAACTAGCATCAATTTTTTTTAAATTTTTTTTTTGAATTATAATAATAATCATCAACAATAATCAGTTTTTTTTTTTAAGATGAATAAAATTGAAATTGGTAGCATTAGAAAAACTTCAATATCAAAAGCTAATTAAAGCATCAAGGGATCTGTTTGGGTGAGCTTTTACCTAAGACCAAAATTTAGGCCGATAAATTGGATTATGAGAGAGATAATAGATGGGAAATGGTAATGGAAAAGACAAAAAAGACGATGAAGAAACAACAAACATGAAATGGAAAAATATGAATACAAATTAATTAATTAAAAATAAATAAAAATGAAATAAAGAATAAAATCAAACAGGTCGATGACAATTAACCGTTAGTGCAAGTATTATCTCTTAATTTTTAAAACCATTGTATTATAGTTGGATTTTGATCAAAATCCAGATACAAAATGACAAATTACCCTAAACCTAAATTACTTGGTATTGAAACTCACTGAAACCTCATCGTTATAATATGAGTTCTTAAACATGAGATCATAATTGAATTCATTGGAAGAAAAAAATACCCACAAAATTATTGGAAATTCTGGATAGGATTATGAAACACTAATACAGAAATTGTTGTAATTCTAACTTAAGGCTCTTTTAGACTATAATTGAACCCATTTGGTTTCAATTCCCGAGGACAAACACACTGGTAATAGAATTAACAACTTCAGCATATACAACGAAGCCGTTGTCGAATTCATGGTTTGTACAACGATTCACCCAAAAACACACTGAAAAGAAAATATGGTGATGTCAATAAGGAATTGAGAGATGAGAGGAAGAATAATGTTTCTTAATTTTCTTGGTTTATTAGCCTTGAACAACATTCAATACTGAGTACTTAAAGGAAGTTAGACATCCATTAGAGATGTGCATCGGTTTCCAACAGACATGATTGTTGTTTTCTCAATTGTGTCTAATGGAGTTCAAAATCCAAATGAATTTAGCTATACAAATACACAATTACGGATACGAATGCGACTGTTGAACTTGGGTTACAGGCTTGGGCTGCCAGTGTAACACCCGCACTTTTCGCATAGCGCACGAGCAAAGATGCGTCATTGAATTAGGTGAAGCTTACTCCGGATAACAACATTTACCTATGTTTCTTACTTGAGGAATCCTGAAGCGTCATTGATGCTTGCCCCCTACCAAGAAACGCAACGTTATTTTATGTTTGCTAATTGTAGGAAGCATCATGATGCCAAGGCATAAGCGTGTTTATCCCTTACTTGTGGAAGCAATATTTACCCATGTTCCTTACTAATGGAAGCATCAATGATGCTGCGGCACCATTATGCTATGATGCTTCCTTTAGGAAGCATCAGTGTCACTATGTTCCTTCCTCAGGGAAGCTTTACGAACAATGTTTGTGGTGAAAGCAAGAATTTGGCTTATGGTACTTGGTGAGTGTAAATCATGTCCAGAATTTATATTCGTAGAAATGCCATATATATATGGAAGGGGTGTTGGTTGAAAGCTTAAAGTTAATAAAGCTTACCCAAGAAAGCATCACTTTCCATGTGTCCCTTCCCGGATGAAGCATAATAGTGCAATCTTACCCAAATAAAGCATCACTGACCCTGCATAGTTTCTTTAAGGGAGCATTACTGTTGGAAACAGATTAAGCTTCCTCAAGGAAGCATTATTGTCCCCGGGTGCTTTACTCAACAAAACATAAGTTACACACGACCTTGTACATTTATTGCAAAGGAACCTGGGGCATAAACGGACTAGGTATTTGCTTGGCTTTGGCCTTGCAACACGAGTTGGATTTAATTGCTTGTCCCGATGTAGATGATCTGTGGTTAACACTTGATCCTTTAAAGTTACAGATGAGGGTACGGAGGCATCCACAATAAGTTACAGCATTGATGCTCCAACGCCTTGTTGCTCATATCATCTAAATGTGATGTGATTGCAACATAATGGTAACTCATATCATCTGGGTCGACAATGCAATGCAAGAGATGATTATTTCCGTACTTGATAAGGTAAGTTGCAGTCCATTTTATGGATGCTCATACTTCCTATCAAGTCATTCGACATATGCATGCACCAATTGTGAATTGGGGATGGCAAAAAAAGGAAGCTAAATCGGTATGCAAGTTCGCTTAAGCCACTTGCATCACAAGGGTGATTCAATACATGTACAACATGAGACTGACCAATGCACTCATGGCACGATAAAGATCAGTGCATGCTTTCAGCAATGCCCAAGCTAAGTAAGGGAACTTGAAATAGGCTTGTAATTTCCTATGTGCGAGTCCAAGGTATGTTGTATGCCTAGACAAGATTCGGATGTAATAATGCATGGGCATTAGCCTCTATGGCTTTATACCCTTCGCAAAACAAGGGTAAGTTGAAACAGTGTGGAAGCTATGTTTAAGGAATCATGCTTAAGAAGCATGCTTGCAAAGACAAAGGAACGTGCATTTGCATGGCGAGAAGAAAGATTTAAGGCCTGGTCACTGCTTTACTTGTGGCGTACTGGGGAGTTGTGTCTTGTGTGCCTTGGCGTCTCACATCCGGTCTCGCTGGTCAACAGCCTTTTACCCCCACATAGTACATTTTAACCTTCAATGCCATCATTATGACTCGGGTTGGAAACTCATGACTGCCAGTTTCCTTACAATTGACCCGGTCAACTGTCAGGCCGACACAACCGCCTTCCTGGCCAGATTTTAGCCAAATATCTTTTTCTTTCTTTTCTTCTCATTAAGACAAAAAACAAGTTATTTGAAAATATCCAACAAAAATATCACTATGATTTTTTGTTTTATTTTTATACTATTGTTAAGAAAAATATCACTATGATATTATTGTTAAGAAATTTTTTTTTTTCCGACTCCCACCTTTCATATTTAAGAATATCTATTGATTCATTGCCTAAAACCTTTTTTTTTTCTCTTGAATTAATAAAAATTAAATACCTTATACTAAGTATTAGGTAGACACCCCAAAATTAATTTAGCCGGATTTTTTTGTTTTTGAAGCAATTTAGCCAAATTTGTTGATATGGTTGTTCCCATACCATCTAGCAATTCGATACCATTTTTTTTTCATACGATTAAAATTACAATGAATTTAAAGCTAACTATTAGTAAAAACGTTAAGCTTGGTAAGAAAAACATATACTAATATATGAATTTCAAACTCATTATCGTCTGGCTTTATTGATAAAAGAATTGAAACTCTCAGATAATTATGCGGGAGTAACCAAGTTATCGCACCCTCTCTCAAAATTAAATGGTATTATCTTGTTAATATACTACGTCATTTTCTTCTAGTTATCGTATCCTATGGTACTTGTGAACGTTTAATTAGTTTAGAGTCTGTCTCATGTCGAATGAAGGATAGTGATTTATCATCTAATAATCATGCTAAGAAAAGACAATAAAAACTGACATAATGCTAATTAAAATCAGTATTAACAAGTGCTTATTATGTACTAATCAGATTTAAAATGTCAACCACTAATTAACCACTCTTCTATCACTGATCAAAAGAAACTTGCGATGATAAAAAATTGTTTATTGTAGTATATAGATATTGTTTTTTATAAGATGTTTAGTTCGTATGGCGGGAGCCCATGATTTGACTGATTGTATTATTGAATGTCATAGCGAATGTGACCAAGTGTAAAAACAATCGATAGTAACGAAGTAGGATACTATTTAGTTTAACATGAACCCTATGTTCTACTCCCGTTGCTTTCTTATTAGAAAACAATTTTGGGGGAGGTGTACTGTTCGTTCTTAAGATAAGCACGTTAATAAATTAACCCTAAAATTCTTGATTTTTATTTCTGTCAAATGATGTTTTTATATAGAAAAGAAATACTTTAATTAGAAACTATAGAAGAACATCAAAGAAGTATCAATTCATAAATTAGTGCTCCTTTAGTTGATTGACGATACTATTAAACTGAAATGATATATTTCATTAATGGGTTCTAAATTCTAATCACCACACTTTTTCTAATAATAAGAATAAATTCTCATAAATTAACTTAAAAAAAGAGATGATGGTTCATTTACATGCAAGCCCACCTACATAAAACAATTTTATTGGAAAAAAGCCCCCGTGCGATATGAAGAAAAAAACCTGTTTTGCAACCGGAAGCACAAGCAATATTGCTCGTCTAGAAGCGAAAGTCGTTCTCTAAAGTAAGAAGCAAAAAAGTTTTGTATGTTAACTTTTGATATTTTCGAATTAATTTGAAAAAACTATTATGATTTTCAAACGCCCTCTTAGAGCTTAAGAGTTGAGACATGTATCTCAACTTATTTTACTATTTTCACGATGAAAAAAAATATCTGCCACAAAACTTAGCGCAGGTAAATCTACATATGGAAATGTAAAATGATAGGCGAAATGGAAACCAAAGGATATATAGTACTACCATATAAGCCGAAACCTTGAACAAACAATGGTACAGTTCGCAATCATTTCTCTAAAAGTGTTCCAAATTAAAGTAACCCAAGTTAGTGTATCAAAAAAAGTAGGGTTTACGAACCTTTTGAACAATTTTTTGGCTCAAAACTCTAGTTACAACCTCTATAAATACTACCCCTCCTCCCTTCATAGTTTCATATGTTCACAGGCAATTCATTTCACTCCAAACTTTCTAGTTTGAGAAAAAACAAAAGAAAAGGAGAAGACCTTTCATAAACAAGTACTACTGTATTTTCCATCTTTCCCTGCACCTTCCTTATTTGTTTTGCCATTATAAGACACCATATAACTATATTTTTGACAACAAGTACACCCTTTAACTCCCCTCCAGTTGGATCAATCATTCATCAAAAACAAGAAGAAAGAAGAAGAAGAAAAGAGTAGATAGGTATGTACAACAGTACTGTATATATATATATGAACTAGCTTATTCTTCAGTTCCTATATATACATTTTCTTTCTAAATTTATCCATCTTTTGCATGAGCAGAGAAAATTATTATGAGGATCTCACTTTCGGTGTGCAAAGAAGTTTATCTGAACTTTCCGGCTAGTCCGATCATGACCGACTCATTCAACCGTTGGCAACGGAAAGAAAAAGTCGTGGTAGTGATGGGGGCCACCGGTACAGGCAAATCAAGACTCTCCATCGATTTGGCAACCCGGTTCCACGCCGAGGTCGTAAATTCCGACAAAATGCAAGTTTACCATGGGCTGGATATCACCACAAATAAAGTTACAGACGAAGAACAGTGCGGAGTTCCGCACCACCTACTAGGGATCATCGACCCGGATTCCGACTTTACGGCTACCGACTTCAGTCATTTTGCTTCCTTAGCAGCTGGTTCGATTGCGTCTCGCGACCGGCTCCCAATTATCGTTGGGGGTTCAAATTCGTATATCGAATCATTAGTGGACGACGAAGAACTCGAATTCCGTTCGAATTTCGAATGTTGTTTCCTCTGGGTGGACGTATCGTTACCGGTTCTTAACTCTTTTGTATCAACTAGAGTTGATCAGATGATCGAACTTGGATTGATCGATGAAGTCAGAAAGATATTCGATCCTAAAGCGGACTATAACAGGGGGGTAAGACGTGCTATTGGGGTCCCCGAGCTGGACCGTTTCTTAAGAGCCGAATCTAGTGGCGCAGATTACCAAACGCGCGCACGATTACTTGAGGCAGCCATAAATGAGATCAAGGCTAACACCTGTAAATTAGCTGCCCGTCAGTTGGAAAAGATTCAACGGCTAAGTTCACTTCCGGGATGGAATATACACCGTCTAGATGCTACGGAGGCTTTCATAAAGAGCGGTAGAGAATCCGATGAAGCATGGGATAATCTTGTAGCTGGACCTAGTTCGACGATCGTCAGACGTTTCCTTTACGCCGATCAGCATCGAGCGACGCCAATTAAATCAAAACCCGGCATGATTCCGTCGGCAATTCCCGCGGCTGTGATGGGTGCTGCTGTTGCAGCCGTGGGTCGTTAAAATAAAACAGACAACAGTGATTCTGAAACTCCACGTCACAACCTTTGCTTATTCTCCGGAAAAAATAAAATACAGAAAAAACAATAAACAGCAGTATTGCAGTAACTTAAGAGGTTACTGGTGCCGGTGAGACCACCGTTTTGAACGGATTATGACGAACTTATTAAGAAAAAGGAAGCAGGCGAATGTATAGAGTATATGAATTTGTTGTTTCAGCAGTGCCATCTGTATGTATAAAGAAAGAAACTGCGGTAGTTTCAGTTTGAAAGTGTTATCCTCCCTTCGAGTCTAAATAGATGACTCAGTTCAAGTTTGCACAATTTTTAAGCATATTCTTATTGGAATGTCATGTGGGATGGCAAATCCATTACTCCACCATGCTAAATGTGGCAAATTTGATTTAAGAGATATATTTAATCATGTTAGGTGGGTTCCTTAATGGGAAAAAAATAATATTTATAGGTATTTTTTATAGGGTCCTGTGAGATATTGGAGGATACACAACTAGTCATAAAAACCTAAGGTGACCAAACTTGTAGTACAAAAACCTCATTCAAATGTTGGGATCCATTATATCTCCATCTTTAACAAACAGGATACAAAAACCCCAAATTTCTAAAAATTGATACAAAAACCCCAAATTTCAAAATTGGTTTCATCAAATTCTATGATGTTTCATCAAATTTTATGATGAAACCAAAATTGGTTTCATCCTATGTAGTCAATTTCGGCCATCTCGGCCGAAATTCCGCCGATTTTTTCGGTTTCGGCTAATAGAAAACGAAACAATGAATTTCAGAGAAACGGAAATAGACCGGAAATATCGTTTGTATCGGGCGAAATTTCACCGAAATTCCGCCGATTTTATTAATAGTTAAAGGGTATTTTAGTAAATTTAAGTAAAAAAATCAATTAACCTAATTCGAACCCTCTCTTCTTCAGTTCGTTTTCTTCTTCAGTTCGTTTTCTTCTTCACTGTGATATGTAAATCGAAGCAAGGTATGTAAATCGAAGCAAAATTAGGGTTTGTGGTGTCAATCAAAGCTAGATTTGTGGTTTTTGAGAACTTTTCTATGCTTTTCTATACTGAACTTTTCTATGCTTTTCTCTGCTGGACTTTTCTATGCTTTTCTAGATTTGTAATTTCAATTGAAGTCTTCTTTGTTTAATTACTGAATATGTTTTTCATGGGTTCTTGTTGATTTGTCATGGGTTCTTGTTGATTTGATGGTGAGGTCATTAAAGTGTCTGATGCATGTTAGGGTTATAGTAATTGAAGGTTTAGCTATTATTGATCTCTTTAGTAATGAAGAATTGGGTGTTTGATTTCCTCAGGTGGTAGTATTAAATGATGGTTAAGCTCAAGAAGTGTTCAATTTTGCTTTGGGTGGCTCAAGTAATAGTCTTCTTTCAGCTGGATGCAAATCCGAGGTAGGCATCCATTCTATGCTGCTCTCAAGTAGGAATGTTGTTGAGGTGATGTTTGTGTCATTATCTGATATCAATTTATAGACCATGTTCATAAGTAGAGTTTTATTAGCCAGTGGTAATAATTTTGTGCTAATAATTGGTTGTATTAGCTAGTGGTGTATAAATAAGAAAGCTTACAATTGTAAGTTTGTAACCAAGTTCAGTTCCTCTTAAGTTCAGTTTTATTTTAGCCAAGTTCAGTTGCTCTTAAGTTCAATTATAAATTTATAACCAAGTTCAGTTTGCTCCCAATTGTAACCAGGTTCAGTTGCTCTTAAGTTCAATTATAACCAAGTTCAGTTTGCTCCCAATTGTAACCAAGTTCAATTAGGTAATACAATTTTCTTATTGTTGTCTTTGAGTTTTTTCTAATCTTTCATTGATGGAAGAACTGTTTTCATAATTTCAATTTGACATTAATTTCAGGTTGTGATTATGGATTCTTCTAATGCATCCAATTCGAACAACACAAATACTACAAGTGGGTCAATACTTCCTCAATCTTCTAGTCAGACTAGAGATCCAGCATGGAAATGGGCTACATGCAAAGATCCTAACTTTCCAAAGAAACTAAGTTGTGCGCTTTGTAACAAAGAAATGCGTGGTGGTGGAATTACTAGGCTTAAGCAGCATATTACACAAGTCAAGGGGAATGTTTCATCATGTATGAAAGCAACAGTTGAAACTATAAATGAAATTAGACAAAATGACAGTATAAAGAAGTTAAAGAAAGCTCACAGGGTTAATGTTGATGCTATGTATCGGCGCACACAATCTGATGAGAAGTCTGATGCTGATACTGATGATGAGGACCATGAGGTACAAAAAGTTGAAAAGGATTCTATTGTGGGCAGTGGCAGTGGTAGTGGTAGTCAAGTAGTTGTTCAGAGTCAGAGAAAGAGAAAATTCCAGAGCCAAAGTAATTCCAGGGGTCCAATGGATTTACTCATGCAGACAGACCACCAGAAAACTCAGCAAGCCACTCTTGACAGAAACTGCTCGGTGAAAGAGAAGTTAAAAAAAGATGCATGGAAAAGCATTTCAGCTTGGATGACTGAGAACTCGGTATCTTTTAATACTGTTCGCTGTCCAAGTTTCCAACAAATGATCTATGCAATTGGTGAATATGGGAAAGGTATGTAATTTCTGGATAGATAGCATTTTAGCTAACCGTACTTCTTGACTGTATTGTGGTCTTTGAGCTTGGTTTTAGGTTATAGTGTAAGAACTTCTATTAAGTTTTGAGAACATCCATTGATCCTTTTTGCTGTCTTATAGTGTTTGTTGAGCTAAATTCTTATTGTATCAACTTTGTGTGTTTCTTTTTTTGATGTTAGCTATGCCCGCGCTATCTTACCATCAGATTCGCACAAATCTTTTTAAGGAACAGTTGGCAGAAACAAAGAAGTTTGTTGATACATTTAGGGTATATTGGAAGAGGTATGGATGTTCTATTATGTCTGATGGTTGGACAGATGGGAAAAAACGACATCTTATCAACTTTTTGGTGAATTGTCCGAAAGGGTCAGTTTTCTTGAAGTCTGTAGATGCGTCAAACAGAACCAATGATGCTAATTTCATATGTGACCTTGTAAAGGAGGTAATTGAAGATGTTGGGAAAGAAAATGTAGTTCAGTTCATTACTGACAATGGTTCAAACTTTAAAAAGGCTGGGCAAGATTTGATGCTTGAATACCCAAATCTATTTTGGACTCCATGTGGTGCTCATTGTGTCCAGTTGATGCTAGAAGAACTTGGTGACAAGCTTATACGAATCAAGACAGCCGTCATTCTAGGTAAAAGACTTGTTACATACATTTATGCTCATTTTCAAGTATTGTGCTTGATGAGGGAGTTGACACGTGGAGACTTACATAGGTCTACAAAGACTAGATTTGCAACTCAATATTACACACTAAAAAGTCTTCAAAAGTATAAAACTCCTTTACAAATGGTGTTTGTGAATGATAGGTGGGCAAAAAGTAGATTTTCAAAAGAAACTCTTGGAATTAATGCACTTAAAATTGTTACAAGTAGTACATTTTGGGAAGATGTTGATTATGCTTGTAGTGTGCTGAAGCCTTTAGTTAAGGTTGTAAGGTTAGTGGACATCGAGCGCAAACCTACAATGCCTTTTTTTTATGATGCAATGAGAATAACAAGGGATCAACTAGAGGAGAACTTCAGTGAAGATGATCATACTTGGGGTGTAATTAAGGCTTGCTTTGAGAAAAGATGGAAGAATAAATTTAATCATGCTCTACATTGTGCGGCATACTATTTGAATCCTTCCATATTCTACAATATTGAAGCTTATGAAATGGATAGTGATCCAAAGTACATAGAAATCAAAAGGGGACTTCATACAGCAATGCAAAGGCTTATACCCAATGAAGATGAACTTGATGCTGCTACAGGTGAATTGAGAAAGTATACTGATGCTGTTGGGATCTTGGGAACTCCTCCTTGCAAAAGAAAAAGAAACAAGGATCAACCTCGTAAGCTTTGTTTGTTCTGTAAATTTAAAGTTTGATTACATTTGTGTTAGATAGATTTTTATAACTACTTTGTTTATATTTATAATAGATGAATGGTGGATTACATTTGGAGGAATCGATGCGCCAAACCTACAAAAATTTGCAATCAGAGTATTGAGTCTTACTTGTTCTGCTTCCCCATGTGAGCGAAACTGGAGCACATTTCAAAATGTATGTATTCTAATCTTTTACACTGATTAGTAATATTCTGAATATACACGAACACGAACCATGCAATTCTAGTACCTATATTTTGAAAATTATCCCGTGCTTACTATTAAGTGTTTTAGTTGAATTACTTACTTATCTTATGTATTTCAGTTGCACTCGAAAAAAAGAAATCGCATAACACAACAGAAATTGAATGATAATGTCTTTATCCAATATAATAAGAAATTGCAGCGTCGTTTCATAGAAATCCAGCAATATAACGATAATGATAAAGCTAATGATCCTATTTTCCTGGAGGAGCGTGATGAAAATGATGAATGGTTGGAGTTACGAAATTTGAATGACTTGGAGATGCATGGTGATGATGTAACTTTTGATGATTTGCAAGAGACAGTTACTGAAGAACGTGAGACTGTTGGTAGTAGAGGTGCCAGTAGTTCTCGAAGTAAGTCTATGTATCCAACTAACTCGGAGTATGATGGATATGATACTGATGAATTGATGTTGGACACCCAAAACGGGCTACTTGGTGGTGTCGGGAATGATGGAATTACTCCAGATGATGATATCTATGATGATTCAAATTATCTTGATTAGAATTGTAATATCCTTGTTGTACTTCTCTCTTTTGTTTTCTCTTTGTTCAAAAAAGACTTCCAGTTCCAGTAAAGTGTTCGCACTTTTGTGTTTTCTTAATGAATATTTGTTTCTTTTGGATATTATTTCATTATATCTTAACATATCTGGAAATTATATATATAAAAGTTGGAACCGAAATTACACCGAGATTTGAAAATGGAATCTCCCCGAGACAACGTTGTACCAGTGTCTAGCTCGGGACCGAGATGAACCGAAATCCGAAATTAACTACCTTGGTTTCATCAAATTCTTTGGGGTTTTTGTGTTACTTTTGTTTTGATGGGTTTTTTGTGGATGGATAGTGACACCTTTGGGGTTATAACTCGCGGACCGTATAATGAAAAAATAAAAGAGAAGAAGATATAAAACATATAAATAATTATTTGGCGATAAAGAAAATATCGCTCAGCCAAGCGATAGAATCACTATCGCTCGCAGGAAACTCCGTCGTGTATGTCTGTGTGGTATATCTGACACATTGGCACATATGGTTGCTAGTTTCGCATACCCATAACGGGTGCAACAGAGGAAAATTTTGGTGTTTGACATACCCATAGAGATAAGCCTTAAGGTAAGGTGGAGAGAGAAGTATTTTTACAATTATACTCTTATAGATAATCACTAGTAAATTATGAAAAGATTTATGTATGGACATTCGTAAATTTTATGTCGTTAGAAAACATTTTAAAACACCTACGTAATGAATATAAACATTGCTATTAAATTATATATCTTTCTTATATTAACAATTATCAATTAAAAGATAATTTAAGAAATATCTTTAAGAAATATCTCGTTGTTTAATGATATAATTAGGGATAAATTTTAAAATAATTAGATCATCTATTTAGGGATAGAGATTCGTGCTTGCCTTTCACTGCTGCTAAAATGCACGCCTTCATTTTGGACATTCTTCAAACTGTGGACTCCCCGTTATCTTTTTGAAAAAGGCATAAAAAGAAATCCAAAAATATTTTGAAACCCACCGATTCAGTCAATTCTTGGGTGAACTTAAATTGACGGACAGCATTGGATTGCGTACTCCGATTTAAAACAAGTAAAATTATTAAAGGTGTCTGTATGGTCTTGTTGACTTGATCTAATTGTTCTAAAAGCTTTCCTTAAAATGTATTTTTAATTTAACCCAAAAAATTATTATTTGGTCTCAAGGTGAACATTGTCCTGGCGAAATGATGCCATCAATCGTCATCATTTCTCTCTCTTCATAAAAATAAATATATTTATACCATAGGTCAAAAAATCATAAATTTTATTTATTCGAAAAGCTCTCGACGAGATCAATTTAACGAGTATCACTGTTACTATAATTCAAAGCTTTTAATTTCACGTTATTCTTTAGCTAGAAATCGATTACAAAATGAAATATTATACGAATTCATACTACAAAATGAACTATTTGAATGAATTACCATGCTAGCTAGTTCATTTTATAAAGTGAACTGTCCGGATGAACTATCATACGAGTTCACTTTATAAATGAACTCTGATGATGAACTAACGTACGAGTTCATTCTACAAAATAAACTACCATACGAGTTCATTCTACAAAATGAACTACTATTACGAGTACATTCTACCATACGAAATACCATTAGGAGTTCATTCTACAATATGAACACCTTTTATGAGTTCATTCTACAATATGGGCTACCATTTACGAGTTCATTTTACAATATGAACTACGTACCACAATGAACACCTATTACGAGTTCATT
The DNA here is from genome assembly GCA_023531105.1 of Papaver atlanticum. Classification (NCBI taxonomy): domain Eukaryota; kingdom Viridiplantae; phylum Streptophyta; class Magnoliopsida; order Ranunculales; family Papaveraceae; genus Papaver; species Papaver atlanticum. Next base: position 1,707,773 of record JAJJMB010014022.1, on the reverse strand, counting down.
CTACAAAATGAACTACCATAATTAACTATCATTACGAGTTCGTTATACAAAATGAATTACCATTCCTACAATATCGACTACCATTAATATGAGTCCATTCTACGATATGAACACATATGATGAATTCTAACTACAATATGAACTATAATAATGAACTACCATTACGACTTCATTCTACAAAATGAACTACTATGATGAGTTCATTCTACAAAATGAACTGCCAGAACTAGAATGAACTACCATACTCTAAAATAGATTTCATTCTTGGATATGATCTACTATTATTGTACCGGAAAAAAATATTAAAGTTTTGAAACATAATACAATGGGTACTCCTTTTGTAGATCTCGCCAAGACCTTTCTAAATATATATATATATATATATAATCGACTTATATTTTGAGAGATATTAATTTCTTTTTAAAATATATTTATATTAAGAAGAGAGATAAATTAGTAGAGAGAAAATAAAGAACGGAGAGAAATAAAGAAGAAGATAGCTACAACTATCACGTGAGGACATAAGAGAAAATAAGATAGAAAAAATGGTACTTTAGATATTGTAATATTTTTGAATAAATAAGGACCAAACTAAACTCCTCATTTGTTGGTTGACCAAACTGACTTGGGAGTTGGGACCACCTAAAATATAACCAAGATGAAATTTCCTCTTAAATCAAATCGTGTCGAATTTCCAGTTTAGTCCTTCATATCCTTAACCTAACCAGAGTAGTTCCAGTTTAGTCTTTCATATCCTTAACCTAACCAGAGTTGAAAACTTGAAATTGGTAAAGCAAGCTAATCAATTTCCTCTTAGAGCACTGCTCGGTCGAACTCGCAAGCGTTGCTATCTCAAGCTTGTTTGTCAATGTTAGTGATCAAAACTGTAAGTCTTGATTTCTAGTCTACTTATAGATGTCTCGGACTAGGACGGATTGTGTAGTTGAGCATTAGACTTCACGACGTTCATCATTGAAGACGAAGAACTACTAAGGCGAGCTTGTGAAACTTCATCAACAAAAAGGTATGTGGAGACTGAAACTCATCTATCACTTGGAAAGTCTATTTCTACTCTATCTCCTATATTGAGACATAAGTCGTGTTACGATATAGTTTTCTATTATACACATTTGAGATTTCGAGTTGAGTTTAACTCGCTTACATATTTCTCGAAATATGTGTTAGAAAGCTTTCGCTTCGACCAAGTTCATCTTAATCATGTGAAAATCGCCGAGTAACATCTTATATGGTTTGTGTGATACAATCATTTGGTGTAGACTTGGAATGTTTCGTTATGGTTATTTCAATAACTTGAAAATTGCTTTGATGCTAATAGTGTGTGAAAACGGCTATTGTCATCCTCTAAGAAAGTTTCAATGATTGAAATAAGAGTTACAACACTTAACCATTATTAGATTATGACATGTTGTGTACTCTTGCACATATGTAATCCATGTACGGGAACCACAGTAACCATACCCGTATGTGTACCTGTTGGTTTGAGAAATTCGGGAACCTAAGTATGCATACTGGCGTAAGGTTCATGTCCGAGTTTTTCTGCTGGGATTGGTAGTATGCATACCTGTTCGCGTACTGGCGAAACCCAATTTCAGTCCGGGTATTTCAAGTATGCGTACCTGTTCGCGTACTTGAAGGTTAAAGTTCTAAAATCGGTTTAGTACATGAACAAATACATTTATATATTAAGGAATGCATTCTTTGCAAACCGTGGCTATAATGTTCATGAATTGATTCGAGTGAATCAAACCGATTTTGCTTCATTTGAGAATATAGTGTTCTTGTATACTTCTATGAGAATATAGTAATTGAACAACTCTTTAACTAGTTTCATTTGAGTCATTTGAACTAGTTATGGTTAAGATGAATAAGGTTGATATGAGAGTA
>JAJJMB010014022.1:1684361-1705858 GCA_023531105.1 Papaver atlanticum | reverse complement strand
ATGAATAAGGTTGATATGAGAGTATTCATATGGCTAACCTTGGTTAATTATTGTTGAGCCAACATGGTGTACACGTTTAGGTACGGCTACATAAACCTAAATGAAGGTACATTTCATTTGTGTGTAACAATATAAGTTCGATCTAATGGTTGAAAGATATTAGCTTGAATCTAATCAGGTTTTAATCTAATGGTGAATATTGAATGCTTTGTTACCAAGGTAACTTAGATTGCAAACCCTGATTTGAAAACTATATAAATGAGAACTCTAGCAACTGGGAAAACTAATCCCCACACCTCCTGTGTGATACTAGGTTCATAAGCTAGAGTCGATTCTCCTTTAACCTTAGATTTTTCACGAAACACTGTAGGTTAACGACTTAAAGACTTCATTAGGATTGTGAAGCCAGGCCCAACTATTTTCTCTGTAGTTGCGTGATTTGATCTTGCTGTTTCTATCGTGTTTGGGTACGATCTTCTTTAAGATTGGCTCGAGATTTAATCTCTGATAGGCAGGAGAAAAAGTAATCACAAACATCATCGTCTCATCATTTGTGATTCCACAATATCTTGTTTCGCTACCATACGATTAAGATTATTGTGAGGTGATTGATATTTCTCGGCTGTTCTTCGGGAATATAAGTCCGGTATATCAATTGGTTCCTGTTCACCTTTATCAATCAAAAGACGGAACAAAACTCGTAGGTATTTATGTGGGAGATAGATTTATCAATTCCTATATACTTTTCTGTGTGAGAAAGATTTTTTTATCAAGTCTTCAACTTTGGGTCGTTGCAACTCTTGGTTGTGGGTGAGATCAGCTAAGGGAATCAAGTGCGTAGTATCCTGCTAGGATCAGATATGTAAGGAGCGAACTTGTACCTTGAATCAGTGTGAGATTTATTAGGGTTCAACTACAGTCCAGTCCGAAGTTCATTGGTAGTAGGCTAGTGTCTGTAGCGGCTTAATACTGTGTGGTGTTCAAATTTGGACTAGATCCCGGGGGTTTTCTGCATTTACGGTTTCCTCGATAACAAAACTTCTGGTTTCTGTGTTATTTCTTTTCCGCATTATATTTTGTTATATAATTAAAATATCATAGGTTGTGCGTTGAATCGATCAATTGGGAAATCCAACCTTTGGTTGTTGATTGAAATTGGTTGATCCTTGAACATTGGTCTTTGGTACCGTTCAAGTTGTTTCACATAATAATCAGGCTCACGGATTCTATCTGTTTGATTTGCCGATTACATTATGAAACAGAGATACATAACTCTTGGATATACTTTTCTCTAGATTGAGTTTAACTGTCTAGTTGATTCTTTTGAAAGTATATTCGAGTTTGTCTATTCAGATTGTCAAACGAATTGTTGGGTGTGGTTGTTAGACCCCCTTTTTTCACATTTGAGTCTCAATCGGAACACCTTATGATCCTTTGATAAAGCCTACCAACATGGGCTAGAACTTAATCCCGTTAAATCAAAAAGCCACACAAACCATAAGGGTTCACACGTATGTGATCGAATATTAAGGTTATGAAAACCGAAATCAAACATCCCATAAACACATAGCAATAATATAAAGCATTCAAGCAAAGACTATGTAATCGTAAAAACTATCACAAGAAAAATTATAAAATAATAATTTTATTCTCTAACCTCAAGAGGAAGGATGATGTCGTCGTTGTAGCTTGTTACCTCTTCACATTCTTCAAGTCTTCGAGTAATACTTGTGTGTCTCATAATCCTAGACTTTCTAGTCTAACATATACGAAGTCGTCTCTAGTGCATAATCAAGTGATTCTTTAGATGAGTTTTGATTCACTAAAATATGATAACCAAAATTGACATACCAACGCTTGGTGGGTTCAACCGAGCTATGCTCTAACACCTGAGTTGGGTCTGGGACAGTTGTTCGCGAACCGAGTTTGCGAACGGCTTGGCTAGGCCAAGGTCCGGAGTTGTTGTTCGCATACCCAGTTTGCGAACACAGTGGTTAAGTTCTGAAATCGATTATTGTATGATTTTTATACTCATGAACTAAAACATTTATGATTTAAGGAATGCAAATTAACTTTGCAAACCGTGGCTTAATGTTCATGAATTGATTCTTGTATAAGTACTTTGTACTATTACGAATCAACCCGATTTTGATTCAATTTGTTCATGGATATATCTATGAGATAGTGAACAATTGAACAACTATATTTGAAACACAATTAGATTCATTTGATTATCTATCATGATTGATTGATCATCATATTTGATCTAGAAGTGTTAGATGAATACGGCTAAAACTAAAGTGTTCATATGGCAAACTTCAGTTAACTGTTATTGAGAAAACTCAATATACACGTTTAGGTATGGTTACCCATATCTAAATATAAGTATATTTAATTTGTGTGTAACAAGCTAAGACCATCTAATTGTGGAGATTAATTGCTTAATTTCTAAGCAGACTTAGCTTGAATCTTAAATCAGGAGTTCATTTAACGGTGAATATTAAATGCTTTGTTACTAAGCTATCTTAGCTTTGATTGAAAGCAACCCTGATTTGAAAGGCTATATAAGGGAGAACTCTAGCAACTGGACAACCTAATCCCGGCACTTTCTTGTGTCCTAGTTGCAAACTAGAGTCGATTCTCCTTTAACCTAGGTTTTTCAAAAACTATTATTAGGTTAACGACTTGAAGACTTCATATGGGATTCGTGAAGCCAGAACCAACTATTTTCTTTGTATTTGCGTAATATGATCTTACTTGTTCTATTATATTGAATTTTATCTTCTATAAGATTTACTCGAGATTTATCTCTTATAGGTAAGATATAAAAAGTAATCACAACAGTTCTTCGTCTCAGACTCTTCTGATTCCGCAATAACTTCTTCTATTAATCATTTAGGTTATTGTGAGGTGACTAATATTTTTAGGCTGCCCTTCGGGAGTATATGACCAGATTATTAGTTGGAACCTGTTCACCTTGATCTTTGAATCAAAAGACAGAACAAAAACATAATAAATAATAGACATATCTGTGGGAGACATATTTGTTTATAAGTCTTCGACTTTGGGTCGTATCAACTCTTAGTTGTGGGTGAGATCATCTAATGAAATCAAGTGTGCAGAATCCGGTGTGGTTCAAGAGGCGTAAGGAACGCGATCGACCGTACCTTAATCGGTGTGAGACTTGGTTAGGGATCAACTACATTCCAGTCAGAAGTTAACTTGTAGTAGGCTAGTGTCTGTAGCGGCTTAATACAGTGTGGTGTTCAATATGGACTAGGTCCCGGGGGTTTTATGCATTTGCGGTTTCCTCATTAACAAAATTTATAGTATCTGTGTTATTTTTATTCCGTATTATATTTGTTTATATAATTGAAATATCACAGGTTGTGTGTTAGTTCAATCAGTTGATAAATCCGACCTCGTTTGTTGGATATAACTTGATTGAACCTACTCATTCTAATCACTCTTGCGATCTGAAAGTGTGTTTCTATTGTGACACAAAAGGACATGTTCGACAGAAGTGCAAATTAAAGTTGGATGATAGCTATATTTCTTGTCGTAGTGCAAGTTGTGCAAGGCTTGACAAGTCGGCGTAAAAACTATGTTATATTTTTAGGAGATATTCTCTAGTCGACCCGGTACTTGCTACTGGAAAAGACTTTGGATTTGGATTTGGATAGCTATATTGGTCAACTCCAACACACCTTAGATTCTATACTCAAAGGTGTAACTGATATTCGTATGTCTAAACACCCTGTGAAATGTTCCAGGAAGATCAGTTCAATTTGTACCTCTAATGTCCAAACATGTAATAGTAGTTTTAACATGAATCGGTCAAGGAAACTTTAAAAGAATCTTTCACAAACGGGGGTTCGAGATGTTTTTCAAGGTGTGAAAAAATTCCCGAAGAGGCCAATCACTGTGGAGCTACGGAAGATAATCTAAATCTAATAATTGAAGGATATAAACATCTTATTAACAGACTATCAAACTCCTCCAGACAAACCTCTTCAGGTAAGGGTTCTAACTTAGTCTCATATTTTGATGATAGTAAGTTTTATGACAATTTTTCACATCAAAAAGGGTTCCTCTGAGATTTAGAAGGAAAAAGAGGTTTATTCTTGAACATTATTCATTTTATGAGAATAAAGCTCATACTTGTGTTAATTAATCACAAGGGTTGAAATCTTACTCATGAAAAATCCTGTTGAGTAAGATATACTAATGATTAGGTATACTTGATGGCAAAATGTTCTCTGTGTAGTTGAGTTATTTTCTTCTCGATTATAGCTAGACTATTGTCTACAGACAACTTTGCATTAGTATTCTTAGAATCACTCCAAAGTTTTTTTCTCTTTCTTTTTAGGTCCAAGTAGTTACAAATACTTAGTATACTACTCTTGTGCTCTAAATTTCCTCCTATGAGAATATAATATTTATTGAGCTAAGATCTGTGAACGAAAAAAAAAATTCATTTAGCAAAATATTGTTGTGTAACCATTATACTTGTGGATAGGACTTTACAACATTCCTAAGTTTCTTTTTATGGGTCAAGTTGATCTTCGTATGGGTACCCATTGTTACATGTCACGAACCGACTCTAAAAACCCTAAAAAATAGATTATATATGAAACCGTTTATATACCTATCCTATTGAGTTGAGTTATCTCACTCTAGGTTATTTTTTTATCAAGAATGCCGTCTCCTTCCCTCTCTTGTGATTTTACGAAAGGATTTCTTCATAAGGGTATTGGTTACGGTTTCAAAGGGAAGAAGAAAATAAAACTAATAGAAGATGACTTTGTCGAATCTCAAAACTCTGAAGACTATCCTGATGTCTCTTGTTATTATGCATATACCCATCAAGATATAGAGCATAATGAGATGGTTTTCTGCTAAAGTTGTTCATGATTTTCTTAAATGCTTTGAGGAAGCAAAACTGCAGCTCATTGATACTATGAAAGGTTTCGATGTGTTACAAACTGAGTTGAAAAAGGTTAATTCTGACCTTGTTCTCATGAAGACGCATGTTAAAGATCTTCCCAATGAGGATATCTTCTCCGAAGAAGCAGTAGATGCTGTCAATCACAAGCTCAAAGTTCTTAATGTTAGAGCACTGCTCGGTCGAACTCATAAGCGTGGCTATCTCAAGCTTGTTTGTCAAGTTTAGTTGCCAAAACTATAAGTCTTGATTTCTAGTCTACTTATAGCTAAGTCTCGGATTAGGATAGAAAGTGTAGTTGGGCATTAGGCTTTACGGCGTTCATCGATTGAAGACGAAGAACTACTAAGGGGAGATTGTGGAACTTCATCAACAAAAGGTATGTGAAGACTTAAACTCATCTATCACTCAAAAGTCTATCTACTCTATCTCCTATTTGATACAAAAGTCGTTTAACTATATAGATCATTCGATTTGTGAAAATCACCTAGTAACATCTTACATGATTTGTGTGAGACACTCATTTGATGTAGACTCAGAATATTTCTTATTGATTATTCGATCACTTGAAAATTGCTTTGAAGCTAATAGTTTGTGTGAGACAGCTATTCCCGTCTTCCAAGAATGTTTCAATGATTGAAATGGGAGTTTAGAATACTTAACCATGATTAGATTATAAGCACAGTATGCGTACTTGCATATCTGTTGATCCAAGACCGAAACTTAGTATGCATACCCGTATGCGTACTAGTTAGTCAGGTAAAGTCCGGGAGCTAGAGTATGCGTATTGGCGAAGTCAGTTGAAGTCCGGGTACTAAAGTATGCGTACTTGTACTGGTTTCAACAGAAGTTTGGATGTGTACGACAGTATGCGTACCCGTTTGCATACTGGCAAACACAGTCCAAGTCCGTCTACTTAGTTATGCGTACCCGTTTGCATACTTGAGTGGGTTATGTTCTAAAATCGGTTTATTCATGAACTAATACATTTATATAATAAGGAATGCAATCTTTTGCAAACCTTGGCTATAATGTTCATGAATTGATTTGAGTGAATAAAAATCGATTTTGCTTCAATTTTGTCTTGTATACTTCTATGAGAATATAAACAATTGAACAACTCTAGAACTAGTTTCATTTGAGTCATTTGAACTAGTTATGGTTAAGATGAACAAGGTTGATATGAAAGTGTTCATATGGCTAACTTCGGTTAACTATTGTTGAGCCAACAAGGAGTACACGTTTAGGTACGGTTACCCATATCTAAATGAAGTCACTTTTCATTTTTGTGTAACAAGCTAAGTTCGATCTAACAGTTGAAAGATATTAGCTTGAGTCTAATCAGGTTTTCATCTAACGGTGAATATTGAATGCTTTGTTACCAAGGTAACATTGATTGCAAACCCTGATTTGAAAACTATATAAAGGAGAACTCTAGCAACTGGGAAACCTAATCCCCACATCTCCTGTGTGATACTAGTTGCTACTAGAGTCGATTCTCCTTTAACCTTAGGTTTTCTCCAAAACCCTGTAGGTTAACGACTGAAAGACTTCATTGAGATTGTGAAGCCAGACCCAACTATTTCTCTGTAGTTGCGTGTTCTGATCTTGTTGTTTTCTATCGTGATTGAGTACTATCTTCTCTAAGATTTGCTCGAGATTTAATCTCCGGTAGGCAAGATAAAAAGTAGTCACAAACATCTTCGTCTCATCGTTTGTTATTCCACAATATCTTGTTTCGCTAATCGCTACCATACGATTAAGATTATTGTGAGGTGATTGATATTACTAGGCTGTTCTTCGGGAATAAAAGTCTGGTGTATCAATTGGTTCTTGTTCACCTTGATTTATCAAAAGACGGAACAAAACTAATGGGTATATCTGTGGGAGACAGATTTATCTATTCAATAGACTTTTCTTGTGTGAGACAGATTTGTTTATCAAGTCTTCGACTTTGGGTCGTAGCAACTCTTAGTTGTGGGTGAGATCAGCTAAGGGAATCAAGTGCGCAGAATCCGGCGTGGTTCTAGAGGCGTAAGGAACGCTACTGTACCTTGATTCGTGTGAGATTGGTTAGGGCTAAACTACATTCCAGTCCGAAGTTAACTGGTAGTAGGCTAGTGTCTGTAGCGGCTTAATACAGTATGGTGTTCAAATATGGACTAGGTCCCAGGGTTTTTCTGCATTTGCGGTTTCCTCGTTAACAAAATTTCTGGTGTCTATGTTATTTCTTTTCCGCATTATATTTGTTTATATAATTGAAATAGCGCAGGTTGTGCGTAAGTTCAATCCATTGTGAATCAAACCTCTGGTTGTTGACTAAATTGATTGACACTGGATATTGGTTTTTTATACCGTCCAAGTTATTTTTTATATTCAATCGGTCTCGCAAATTCGTATTTTTTTGATTGTAAATTGAATTAAGAAATTGAGATATAACTTTTGGATATACTTTTCTTAAGATTGAGTCTGACTGTCTAGTTGATTCTCTTGAAAGTATATTGGAGTTAGTCCATACAGATTGCAAAGCGAAATATTGGGTGTGGTTGTTAGACCCCCGCTTTTTCACTTAAAACCCGTGAGGATTCCGAAAGTGTACTTTAATTTTAGTACGTTTTTATTTTGGATCTTAGGAATTGGTTATATTTTATCTAGAAAACTTCTTATGAGAATTTATTCTTATGTTTAAGAAGGATAACTAGGGTTTGGAATAGCAATTATTGTGAGTACACATAGCTATTTCAACGATTTTCATCTTGTAATGTTTTTAGATTTATTTATTTAAATTCTAAGTATTTGGAAGATGATTTTTGCAGTATTTAATCATTTTGGTTTTATATATTGCAAATTTCTTATGAGATATATATGTGTTTACGTTCGTGAACTGTGCTTATCACATAAATGCTCAAGAGTTAAGTCTATTACGTCTTTATGCAAATATTGATAAAAGATAGAATGAACTTTTCAAAATTCTGCTGTATTGATCTTTCCCTGATCCACTTTTATGTGAAAGTATTGTGTAGCTCCGTAAGTTTTCTTATGTTGAGCGCTTTCGATTAAATTAATCAATAAGTTCTTCTTGTGGTTAATTTATTCGAATTTGTTAATGTCCAAAGAAATCCTTCTTTTCTTGTAAAAGTAAGGTTGCTCATGTTGTTCTATTGGGAATGACATCAAATGGGGGAGAGTTTCATAAATGAATTTGTGTTTAATTTCCATATCTTTGTGGGGCGTGCGGCTGTGGAATATTGTAGGAGTTATCTTGTAACTTTTTTATAAACTCCTTGATGAATACACTAAGTTTCGAATATGTGAAATCATCAAAACAGAGTTGGTATATTCTCTTTTAGTCATGAATTATCTTTTTGGAAATTTCATTATGATCCCGTAGTTTTCGTACCTTTGCCAATTTATATTGACAAAAAGGGGGAGAATTATTTGGTAGTGCACATTACATATATATGGTTTACGGATCATTATGTAAGGGGGAGTGGTTTTCATTGTAAGATGGAGGTATTGACTAAGGGGGAGTGATACATATCACCATAGTATTATTTCAAAGTTGTGATGCAATTGTACTTTCGATATAATAATACTATGACATTGTATAACAATGATTGAGAACATTTATTTTCTTATTATTATGGCTACGGATCTTCAACAACAATGATGCTAAATGAACACGTTCAGAATCGCTTAAGTACTTGGAGTAGCGAAGAATTCAAGTAATGTTGAAGAGCCAAGGAAATCAAGCATGGTGGATGAGAAGCTACAAAGTTTGTTTGTTTTTTTTGTAATCTATATGTATTGATAGTTTTTTCACTAAAATTGACAAAGGGGGAGATTGTTAGAGCCTTGCTCGATCGAACTCGCAAGCGTTTCAATATCAAGCTTGTTTGTCAAGTTTAGTTGATCAAAACTATATACTTGATTTCTAGTCTACTTATTGTTATGTCTCGGATTAGGATAGAATGTGTAGTTGAGCTTTAGACTTCACGGCGTTCACCAATTGAAGACGAAGATCTACTGAGGAGCTTTGAGGAACTTCATCAACAAAAGGTATGTGGATACTAAAACTTATCTATCACTCAGAAGTTTATTCTATTTTATCTTCTAATAAGACTAAGTCGTATAGCTATATAAACTTTTATATTATACATATTTGCTATTTCGGTCCGAGTTTATCTCGCTTATCTATTTCTCGAAATACATGTTGGAAGCTTTTGCTTTAGCTATGTTCATCATATTCTTGAGAGTTTAGTTGGAGACAATTTATTTGTTGGAAACTAAATATTAAGTCAAAAGATGATCATGTATATTACCTTGAATATCTTATATGATTTGTGTGAGACAGTCATTTGATGTTAGTTTGGGAAGTTTCGTATTGATCAATCGATAACTTGAAAATTACTTGAAGCTAATGGTATGTGTGAGATTACCATTTTCGTCTTCTAAGGATGTATCAATGATTGAAATGAGAGTTTAGAACAATTACCCATGTCTGGATGCAACGGGTATGCATACCTAGTATGCAAACTGTATTGTGATAATTCAGGTCCGGAACTCTTGTTTGCATACCTAGTATGCAAACGGATTTACCTGAGAAGGTCCGGAACTCTTGTCTGCGTACCTAGTATGAGAACGGGTTTACATGAGTTGGGTCCGGGACAGTTGTTCGCGAACCGAGTTTGCGAACGGCTTGACTAGGCCAAAGTCCGGAGTTGTTGTTCGCGTACCCAGTTTGCGAACACAGTGGTTAAGTTATGGAATCGGTTATTGTATGATTTTCATACTCATGAACTAAAACATTTATGATTTAAGGAATGCAAATTAACTTTGCAAACCGTGGCTTAATGTTCATGAATTGATTCTTATATTAGTACTTTGTACGATTACGAATCAATCCGATATCATTTCAATTTGTTCATGGATATTTCTATGAGATAGTAAACAATTGAAGAACTTTATTTGAAACACAATTAGATTCATTTGATTATCTATCATGATTGATTGATCATCATATTTGATCTAGAAGTGTTATATGAATATGGCTAAGACTAAAGTATTTATATAGCTAACTTTGGTTAACTGTTATTGAGCCAACTCAATACACACATTTAGGTACGGTTACCTATATTTAAATATAAATATACTTCATTTGTGTGTAACAAGCTAAGACCATCTAACGATAGAGATTAATTTCTTAATTTCTAAGCATACTTAGCTTGAATCTTAAATCAGGAGTTCATCTAACGGTGAATATTAAATGCTTTGTTACTAAGCTATCTTAGATTTGATTGTAAGCAACCCTGATTTGAAAGGCTATATAAGGGAGAACTCTAGCAACTGGAAAACCTAACCCGGCACTTTCTTGTGCCCTAGTTGTAAACTAGAGTCGATTCTCCATTAACCTAGGTTTTTCCAAAACCATTATAGGTTAACGACTTGAAGACTTCATTTGGGATTCGTGAAGCCAGATCCAACTATTTTCTTTGTAGTTATGTTTTCTGATCTTAATTGTTCTATCGTATTGAGTTTTATCTTCTCTAAGATTTACTCGAGATTTTTCTCCGATAGGTAAGATATAAAAAGTAATCACAACAGTTCTTCGTCTCAGACTCTTGTGATTCCGCAATAACTTCTTCTGTTAATCAGTTAGGTTATTGTGAGGTGACTAATATTTCTAGGCTGCTCTTCGGGAGTATAAGACCGGATTATTAGTTGGTTCCTGTTCACCTTGATCTTTGAATCAAAAGGCGGAACAAAAACAGAATAAAGAATAGACATATATGTGGGAGACAGATTTGTTTATAAGTCTTCGACTTTGGGTCGTATCAACTCTTAGTTGTGGGTGAGATCAGCTAAGGGAATCAAGTGCGTAGAAACCGGCGTGGTTTTAGAGGCGTAAGGAACGCAACTGTACCATAATCGGTATGAGACTTGGTTAGGGCTAAACTACATTCCAGTCGGAAGTTAACTTGTAGTTGGCTAGTGTCTGTAGCGTATTAATACAGTATGGTGTTCAATCTAGACTAGGTCCCGGGGATTTTCTGCATTTGCGGTTTCCTGGTTAACAAAATTTCTGGTATCTATGTTATTTCTATTCCGTATTATATTCATTTATATAATTGAAATGTCACAGGTTGTGTGTTAGTTCAATCAGTTGATAAATCCGACCTTGTTTGTTGGATATAACTTGATTGACACTTGGATATTGGTCTTTGGTACCATCCAAGTTATTTCTCATATCAATTAGGCTCACGGATTTCTATCTGTTTGGTTTGCTGATCGTATTGAGAAAGAAAGATAAATCTCTTTGATATCTTTCTTGATTGAGCTCTCTTTTAAGTTGGTTCTCTCGGAATTATATTGGAGTTTAGTCCATACAGATTTCCGAACGAATTATTCGGTGTGGTTGTTATACCCCCAATTTTTTCAATATGGTTATAGGAAAGTTATTTCTAACTTTTTCTGAATTCCACTTCTGTATAGTTAAGTCAATGAACTATTTTTTTAAATAAAAGCTAGAATTTTATTGACAACTAGAAACTGTACAACAAGATATCATGCCGATTTACAATACCATGTAATATTCTAGATTTCAAAATTCTACTACTAGAGTCTTCTTCATCATATGATTTCCTTCTTGTTCGACTCCATTTCGCTAGTTTATCCGCTTCTCCCTTACATTCCCTATGTACATAATCAATATTTACAGTAGCATTATTACACAAAAAAATTGAGACATTTTTAAAAATAGTTTTTGTTCTCCAATCACACGAAGATGTCTTGTTGTTATGGAAAATTTACTACATCCTTACAGTCCGCTTTGATCCTTATATTTTTAATCTTTAGCTTTGCGCCCATTAAACTGCTTTCTGTATTGCTAATCCTTCTGTTGTTGTTGCTCCTGTTGTATATCCTGAAAAGAAATAAATATCATCAATACTGTTATTTAGCTAGTAGACCATACCAATCCCATAAAAACCGTCATTTTCATAATAAGATGCATCTACAAAGAACATCTCATGTTTTCTTCCAGTGAAGATCTCCTTGTTTTGATTATTCAAACAACTTGAATTACTAATTTCAGGCCTCCTTATGTCAGAGTATCTTTTCCACTCATTCAAGAATGAATTAATCTCTTTTATACACTCCACAGGATTTGGTTTAACCCTATTAAAGTTAACATCATTTCTGTGGTTCCATATCTTCCAGCAAATTATACCAAAAGTTCTTTTTCCAATCCCGTAAATCAGATGTAAATCAAGATTTAATCCAATTAAAGAAATCTCCATTATAAATCGGCATTTGAATACCAATACCAAACCAAACAGTTCTAGTAAAACTATATGAAATAAATAAATGTGCAGTTTTTTCCGGGTGATTTGAATTGCACAGTAAACATACAGGGTCTACATGTTTTAGCACGCATTTATTTTCGCTCTCAAAGGAACAACTTTCACAGTCATTTTCCAGATAAACAAATTCACCCTAGGGATTACTTTCAACTTCCATATCTGATTTCAAACCTTGTCCATATTGTTATAGTTTTCCTGAGATAAAAACCTATAAGCTGCTTTAGTACTGAATTTCCCTTCCCTTATACTTAACCATCTCAGAGTATCCTGATTCTGTGGGTTTATGTATATTGATTTTATTTTGGCAGCTATGTTTATAGAAAACACTGAATCAATTAGTTGTATATTCCAATTACTTTTTTTTTTTGATGGAAATAGGGGCTTTGGAAAACCCATAGAATTATTTATTAGATTACCTCATTCAAATTGAGGTTTGGATTGTTACATGACAGAAGTGGTAGATAAACACACCCTCATGTTTCATCATTATACATTGCACACTGATACAACCAATCTACAATGTAAACTTTTTGGTCTACATGAAACCAAGAAAAATGAAAAAGACTAATCTGAGTAATGGTATTTGGATTAATCTTCAACCATTTAGAGGCTTCTTTCTCGATAAGATAAAATCCGTTGTAGAAGTATTTTTCGCTAATCATTGTAATCACAATCCATTCGGATAGCCATTAATCTTCTTTGTATAGATCCTGATCATCGTCACGTCGGAATTGATCGTCTTCAAAGATATGCTTGAATCTCTCTTTGGATTTTAATATAAAATCCCAGAGGCTATAATAAAACGCCTTAATGGCGATTAGAATTAAAAGTATTACAAGGCATGAAATAGCCATTGTATACAGAAGAACAGAAACATAAAGGTAAATTCTAAAACCTAAACACTAAATCACAAAGTGATTTTTAGTGAAAGCAGGAAAAGTTAATTATACAATTACAAACCCAAATTTACTAGGAAAATCTGATATATCAGATTCAATCTAAGTAAATCTAGGTTTGAAGAAGAAGATTGAAAGAAAAAAACCTAGGTTTGGATAGTTTTTTGGAAGAAAAAAACGGTTACGGAGAGAATTTAGGAGAGTATATTCCAATTACCATTCATGTTGAAAAGTTCTTAAAAATAAACTAAATCACTATGCTTCCAATTAAATAATACCCCTGTTCCAGGTATCCAATTGTCTTTTGAAATGTGAATATTTCTCCCATTACCAACCTCACATATACTATTATTTTTAATCACTTCTAAGCCCTTTCTTATACTTTTCCAAATCCAAGATGCATTATAATATGTAGTTTTATGAAAGGGATGTTGTCTTGGAAAATATTTTCCCCTAAGTAATCTAACCCACAGATCATTTGGATTATGCAATAGTCTCCAAGTTAATTTGCTCAATAAAGATATATTCACTTTATGTGGATTACGAATTCCCAAGCCTCCACATTGTTTAGGTGTACAAATTTTACCCAGGCTTTTGGATAATAAGCTTTTTTTCAGGTTATCTTTTTTCCACCAGAAATCTCTTTGAATATTATCTAACTTATCCAACACAACAGATGGGAATTCAATGCACTGCATCTGATAAGATGGATTCGCAGATAAAGTTGAACTGATCAAAACCGTGCGTCCAACTTGAGATAATAGTTGTGCTTTCCATCCATGTAATTTCCTATATGCTTTATCTAATAATGGTTCAAAGTTTAAATCCCGTTGTCTATTGAAAAACAGTGGAGTTCCCATGTATTTCTCATCTTTTGATATTCTCTGCACTCTTAACATTCTAGCTAGAATCTTGTATGTACCTTCTTACTAAAGAACACACCCGATTTATGGTAATTTATATTCTGACCCAAAGATTTACTGAAGATATCTAATATATTCATCAGATTTCTCACTTCAGCTATATTTTCCTTACAGAATATAAAGCAATCATCTGCGAACAACATATGAGAAATAACTGGATAGTTTTTGTTAATACATATACCCGAGAAAGTTTTATTTTGTTCAGCCTAGGCAAACAATCTAGACAATCCTTCCAGTGCAGTTATAAAAAGGAAGGGAGATAATGGATCTCCCTTCCGCAGACCCCTAGAAAGAGCAAAAGGAACACCTGGTATCCCATTTGCAACACAGTAGACATAACTATTGAAATGCACTCAAAAATCAAGTCACACCATCTATCACTGAAACCAAAAATTTTAAACATATGCACAATAAACATCCATTCAATTTTATCAAATGCTTTGGATAAATCTAGCTTTAAGGATAAAAATCCTTTTTTAGACTTACTAGTATTCATGGAATGCAGCATTTCTTGTGTAATGACTATATTGTCTATAATTTGACTTTTCGGTATAAAAGCAGACTGATTTGGTGCTATAATTTTATCCAATACATCTTTCAATATGGTTGCTAAAATTTTAGATATTAACTTATATAGAGCATTGCTAAGATTGATTGGCCTAAAATCTACCGGAGTGACTGGATTTTCAACTTTTGGAATAAGAGAAATGAAATTATATTTAGCAACTTCGGTAATTTACCCGAATGAAAAAAAATTAGAAACCAGGTTAACAACTTCGCTCTCTAATAGACTCGAGTGATATTGAAAAACACCCGGTGGATATCCATCTGGACCCGGTGAACCCCAAGCATTCATAGAGAATAGAACTTCCCTGATTTCATCTTTATCTGGTATCTTGATTAGATCAGCATTTTCCGCATCAGTAATCACTTTAGGAATAACATGCTCAAAAATTGGGTCAATATTATTACCTTCAGTAGTACTAATACCCAAAAAATAATCTCTCAGAAGCAAATCCAGTTGTTCCTTTTCATCTAACCAAAGACCAGTTTTATCTCTTAATGAATGAATTGTGTTGTGCCTTTTCCTATTGGAAGCTACATCATGGAAATATATCGTACACTTATCATGCTCCTTGAAGAATTTGTCCCGACTATTTTCCAACCAGTAAATGTTCTCAATTTTACTCCAAGTTTCCAGATCCTTTTCAGGACTTTTTTAGACACTAAATGAGATGGTTTTGCATTTCTCTATCAATCTGGTTTAGAATCCTTTACTTATTTTTGAAGATGTTTTTAAAAAAAATATCTATTCCACTCCCTTAAATCACTGGATAAATCCTTTAGGGTTTGTATGAGCTCATTACTATTATTTTGCAATTTATTTTCATTCCAAGCATTCTCTATAAATGTTTTATACTCCTTATGTTCCATCCAACCTTTAAAGAATTTATAAGGCCTTACTTGTTTAACTCTAACTGGATCAAAATATATAAGTAAAGGATTATGGTCCGAAGCAGTTCTAGTTAAATGATGAACTAAAGCTTCTGGAAAATTCTGAAACCAGTCCACATTTACTAGACTTCTATCAATCCTTTCCCTTATATTTTTTCATTCTTTCTCTCTGATTAGACCAAGTGAATGGGTTACCTGTGAACCTCAGATCTATTAAGCCTAGATGTTGAATTTTGTTGTGAATAATAATGGAATCACTAGAATTAGAATCATCCCCCCCGCCGCGGGGGCGGGGGGCCGCCCCAACACACACACACACACTTTCTCAGTCCTGTTTAATACAAAGTTAAGATCACCTATTATTATCCATGGATGACAAATTTTCTCTCCTAACTCTTGAATATACTCCCACTTACTAACTTTTCCTTGAGTGTTTAGAGCACCATACATACATAAACAATACATATGATTCCCCTAGTTTTATATGATACAGTGATGATGTTCAATTTAACCTCAACTAACTTAACATCTAGATTATTGAACCAAGACACAATATGACCACCAGATTTACCTATTGAAGGTATAATGATCCAGTCCTTAAATTTGAGTTTTCTAGCCTTGGCTTCCATTTTTTCTAACGACATTTTTGTTTCAGAGAGAAATACTAAATCAAGCTTATGTTTTTCGAGAAGAAAAATAAGATGATTAAAATTCTTAGGGTTGTTGCAGCCCTGAGCATTCGAAGACAAGATGATCATTTTACCTAAAATTAAAGAACAATACCTTAAAATGTTTTCAAACAAACCACACCACACAAACACCAAAACAGAATTACCAAATTTCCTAATTATAATGATTAAATAAAGAAGACAAAGAAAAGCAGTTGTATTTAAAACGAAAATAAAGAGAGTTAAAATCAGAAAGCTCACCCTATCCAAGCTTTTGGTACTCGAGCTCCCCCCTCTGATGTTCAGATCCCTTACTTTCCCGGATACCATGGCTTTCTCATTTAATACTTCTTCAGCTGCTGCAACTGGTGTTGGGTGAAAAGGAATGATATCCTCGTGGATGGTAGAAAGAGCATTTGAAACAAAATCCGTAGTACCTCTTCCCAAATCTTTGTATTCAGCCAATAACCAAGCATATCCCTGGAGGTAGTTCTTTCCTTCTATCAAATCCTGGAAGTATTTTTCTTTTTCCTTCTTTTTAATCTGCTCCTCATCAACTTCCTTTGTATCATTTGTTTCATTTTCTCTTCCTTTACTTTCACTTCCCCTAGGTACTTCAGTGTCTCTAATTGTTACCGGCTTCGCCTTTACCTCAGGATTTGGACACTGCCAGTCAATGGTCATTCTCTGCCTTTTCCCTTTAACCCTATTTACTGCTTCCTTATCAATCAGACTTTTAAACTCAATGGATGTCTGGTCAGTTTTTTTCCAATTCCTTGCTTTATTTTTCTTCAAGTCCATATACCCCCTTGCTTCCTGTCTTGTTCCTACTACCACCAGAGCATTTCTTTTGACTACATAAGGATCATTTTTGCAATCGAACCTTGAAGGATGAGCTATCCACATGCAAGATGTACAAACTAGTGCAGGAAGACCAATGTAATCAATTTCTATAGGCTTTTTCCTTGAACCCAAATCCTCAAGTACCAAATCCACCTTTTTTACCAATGGATTTGTTAAGTCCACTATTACCAAAACCTTAAATTCTCCATCATGTGGGTCAATCAACATCAAAACTTCACCTATTTGTTTAGCAACTTTTCTTTCCATATAAATTCTATCAGCAATAAACCCAGTAAAATTGAAAACAGTCCAGAATATGTATTTGTCAAAATTAAGATCTGAGTGTCTAACTTGGTCTATTTTTCCCTAAAAGATAATAACTTTCCTTCTACAGAAGCATTAGCCATTATAACTTTTGCAAATTCATCCGGGTCCTCAAAAGAAAAGAAGAATAAGTTCTTTGTTTTGGTTCCTCTTACCTCTAACTTCCATTGGAGATTCCATTTGCTCTTCAGCCCTCTTTTGACTTGTTTGTAAAAGGCTTCTTCTATTAAAAAAAAAACTTACCAACTAGCTCTATAGATTCATTCCTTTTGATGCAAGAAACAGCTCTTTTGATAAACTGTAACAACTTATAGTTTCCTATATCAGACAAATTGGCATGTTCCTCCATCAATTTTGCCACTGTACTCATCCCCTCTGCTATTATCAGATTATCCATCTTCCCTTCTCTAAAACAGTTTGTAACAGAAGAAACCAGATAGTAGAATGATAATTGAGCAAGAATTTGTTTTTCCCTGTTTCTTTTTATACTTCCTGAAAAAACATTTAAAACAATCCAGTAAATTTTCACAGTTGCCACTTGTAGAGTTTTTTCTTTACACCACCACATGTAGTTATCTTTCCTTCTTACAACGAAGAAATCCAAATTTTCTTCCAAAGATGAATGTCCCTGACTTCTACAGAGACTCATGATTACTATCAGAATAAATCTATGATATATATCATCTTTGTTGAAAGAATTAATTACCCACTGTATATGATGCTTGTTGTTAATGCAACAAATTAATAAAGATGTTTCCCACTAATTAACTAGTAATATAGTGGTAGTAAGAGATCGTTCCCACAGAGAGCTGTGTAATTGATAGGTTATTTTATCAGCAAAACAAAGTAAATAACAAAGGGAGATTGGTTTTAAGATAAATAAAGAGACAATAAGAAGAAAGGGATGATTAAGGAATCTTTCTCCGTTACCAAGCGTTAACATGATTAGAATACTTATCTATTGTTCATAAGAACCATTCATCACCAACCGTAGAATAACAGCCAGATCATTGTTATTCCCAAAACTCCTTCTATCACTGGATACGGAAGTTCTCGACTACCAGATTCTATCCGACGAACCACCAAGTAGTAGATCACTCAAGGTGTAATCCAATCGAATGCCTTAAGCTTTGTGAATTTAGGTTGATCCCAGTAGTTAAACTCTTAGATCAAGGTTTACTTGCTGGTGTTGTTTTCACACACGATTTTTCCACAGAATCCCTCTGTAAGGTCTCGCGATTTCTACTTGTATAGAGAGTTAATCGACGATTACTTATCTCATAACTCCTACTAGCGATAGAATAATCAATAGACTAATCTAGTATGCATCCCAAATCAATCTAAGAATCACTCATAAACCCTAGATATAATGAAAACAAACGATGATGATTAAAACCTCAAATAGATTCATATTATTAATAAAGCTTCACGCTTAGAACATTGAATTCATCCTTAATCAACAAAGGATTTAGCTACTCATATTACAAAGAAGATGAATAATGGTGGTTTCCCCCTAAAGGGGTAAACCCTACGTTTTGATATAGAACTTGTAATATGAGATGATCGATTCTCCTATTTGGAAGGCCTAATACCTATTTATATAGGTTTACAATGCTTGGCCTACAAGTATCCTAGTCGGTTAAGGAACCCGACCCTACAAAAGTAGTAAATAAAGACCCTAAACATGGTTCGGGACTTGTTGGCCTTCAAAGGTATGCGTATGGGTTTGAGTACCTAAATTTTAGTTAAATCCAGGGGAAATAAGTCAAATCCAGGGGACAGAGTATGCATACTTTGCTTGTCTTCGGTATTCGATAAAAACTCTTTTTGGCCACAACTTCTTCGTCCGAACTCGGAATGACCTCATTCTTTTTGCATTATTTTTATATTTAAATTATATTAAAGATGGTGATGATAAATCCTTAATTTGAATGAGTTAATCTCGGTCTTTGGCACGTCTCTTGATTTTGAGCGTTTTGCTCCTTTTCGTCGTTCTTCTTCCACTTCTCTTGGACTTGGGCACTTGGATACTTGGAATACTTATATTCATAGCTATTTTAAGCACTTTGTATCTCCTTTTTGGATGATTCACCTAATAGAGGCAAATAAGAGAAAACAAGAGTAATAATACGAATACATGCAAGAATAATAGCTAAAACAAGTATGGAATGGATACTAAAATCATATGAATTATGCACTTATCAAATTCCCCCACACTTAGACTTTGCTAGTCCTTGAGAAAACTAAAATAAAATAATCCTAAATATAACAACTCCATGTCGTTGAGAAAACGGTTGCACTTCGCATGTATAACAAGCCTTTAAACCCCTAGGTGTCCCTAGTGGACGAGTTATGGTCTCGTGAGGGTTTACCAGAGGTATACCCACAAAACCTACTCCAATTTCTCACCTTGGAAGGACCACTAAGGATAGACACAAAGTAGAAAGCTAAATAATTATCTTGCTTAAGTTCTTTAGCTGCAGAAATCCCACATACATTCCAATCATCACACACAAGCAATTACTTACGTGTGACATTCAACCTGATTGCAAAACTCTACTAAGATAGTCATCATACTTGTTGCAACGTTTGTCAAAACACTTGCATACTAAAATCACATGGATAGATAAGAAAATGGAAATAGAAAAGTGAAGTGTGCAAATGTTGACTAAAGTGAAAGATGTTACCCACAATACTTGTATGAATGTCGTCAAAGGATTCTATTTATAGCGCAATAGTTCAGAGAAGCACCCATTTAACTCGACCACATGATTAGATACTCTAAGCGCATGTTCCTTTTCAGCAAGTACGTGATAGTTGCCTTGGATCCTGCATTCCACGCTTGTTTAGGCGACGGAGACAGGGACAACGTTTCACACATACTACTATCCAAGTGTTGAGAACCTCATCAATAGTCTTTTTGACTTGCTTTATAATGATGATATGGTTTTTATTTTCATCGACTACATGATTAGTCCGCAATTCCGGACCTATCATTTATTAATATCGATAAATAAAGATGAGCCTTATAAATATATTTTTTTTCTTTTTCTGCTCACTCTTTATGATTGTAAGACAATTGTCTATGGGGCTTTTATATACTCAACCAATGATTACTTTGCTACAACATCCACGGCAGTATCAGGATCCCACCAAATCACTTTAGAGAAACATAAAACTGCAAAAATAAAAAGAAAGTGATTCAGTAATGATTAATTGCGAGGATGAATCTTTCAAACGACTACCATGCTATTTATAGCACCTGAGTTTCACATTCAATTATGAACGTATACATTTAAGGATTTTAGAACGATAAAATGGAACTCAATCTACAGCCATAAAAACTGTTTCAACCTGAAAAGGTTTAGAGTGTCATCTTAAATAGCTCATAATTAACTCCAAAATATGAAGTCTCAAGAATGCAAGAAATCAAAGAGTATTATTTATTATGTGCATATGCATATAGTATGATACTAAATACTCCCCCACACTTAAACTCAACATTGTCCTCAATGTTCAAAACCGAAAATTCTAATTTCTGACATAGCAGCCCTGAAAAACTAAAAAACTGTACAAATGGGTAGGGAACTAGGAAAAAAAATCCTAAATGAAAGTTGTTCGCCTACGTCTTTTCTATAAGGTGTCAGAAGGGCACAGTGTTTCGAAAAACGGTCTGACTTTGATGGCCTCCGGACTGACTGACATGCAATCTGAAAAAGTTCTGGAAAAATACCGAAACTCAAATTTCCAGGCCAATTGGTCCAACCTAACAGACTCATGATAGACGCATTTATGTGTCTATTTTCATCTCTATTGTGTATATTGTTAGTACCAATTTTTGTACTTATTATGGTGTTTTATGTGTTTGTAGCTATTTTTGGGAAATAAACATTTTTGGAAAAATCGGCTCGAAAAATTATGCGGAGCACCCCTGGAGGATATTTGTTATTTAGACTCTCATTTTGGATAAGGGGCACCTCAGTTGGGCACCTGTTATTCGCACCCCCGGTTTGGTTAGGGGGACACCCTTCTTCTTCACGGTTTAAGAAAATTTGGCGGGAAAGTGCAGGTTCGAATATTTT
>JAJJMB010014022.1:1607761-1684351 GCA_023531105.1 Papaver atlanticum | reverse complement strand
ATGTGTAATAGTGGAATCTAGTGTCTTGGTTATTTTCAATCTTGAAAAAAAAATTGGATTTAAATTTTCCCTATTTTTAGTTTAAATAAGTCTAAAATCAATTGCTTTCACAAGTCTCAACGAACCTTTTACTACAACAAAGTTGAAATCACATCAACTCCGAATTCAGATTTTATTTTTGGAAAAGAAAGACGAGTCTGTCCTCTTTAAAAGTTTGGGTCAACCACTCAAATCGGACTCCGTATGAAGTCTTGAGAGCTGTTTTCGTGACAACTGCGCAGTCAGAATTTTTCAGACGAGAATATTTCGTCAAAGCTTTCACTATATATTTAGGACTTTGTAAAATCTAAGATGGGAATGCAGGATATGATATGAAAAACTAATAAAATTAAAAACAAAAGGGATAGAGATACAAAACCGATGGGTTGCCTCCCACGCAGCGCTTGGTTTAACGTCGTCAGCCCGACGTTATTGTTATCATCCGTAGACCAGCAATCTGAAAATTTGGTAATCCTTCCAAATAACAATCTGCAATTCAAATAACAGCTTCACAAAAACATTAGCACAAAATATAAATATTGAAGCTATCACTTTATTGAACTTTCCCCCACACTACACTCGAAAGTGGATAGAGAACATAATTTTCGGGAACTTCAAAAGGTTCCTCAGCTTGATGAACCTGCACAATACTCGAATCAAACATATCAAGTGGTGGATACTTAGAAGCAAAATAATTCGTTACAACTTTGGAAGCACATAACTCCAATCCTAAGTGAGGTATTTTCTTAAAAGTTGGGTTAACAACTCTTTTAGAATCTACTTCGACTAAAGATAGAGGATCAATAGATATAGAATTAAACAAAGGATTAGACAAACCTTGTACCGGATCCTCATTAATTATCTTCAGTGAATTATTTACCTCAAGTATATCGTGGTCCTCTATCGAACTATTGTTATCTAGCTCAATTGGGTCTTCCACAACATCAATTAATTTGGTTTCATTCTCAATCTTAATCTCTTTGTCAACCTCTTCATCGGAATCAGAATCTTCCTCTAAAAGTCTAGTTCATTGATGCAACTCCTAATATCTCTGTTTGAGTACGTTACACCATTTATAATAATAGATATGTAAAATCCAATCTCCTCCTTTTGAATAGGTGATGGATCTTTATTATGATCCGGAGTTTGAATAATCGTATCATTGTTGCAAGGACTTTCGAAAGGTTGCTCATCATCATCAGAATCTTCTTCATCCATAGGAATTTCATAATCGTTTTGGTTTTGAGGCCAAACTTCTTCCTCATTCCCACCTTCACTAAGTTAAGCAATTTGTATTTATAAGTTCTCCACATGCCTTTGAATTTTACGAAGTTGCTCATATTGTTCATCTTCAATTGTATGGAGCCCTTGTTGATGTTGTGCCATCGCTTGGAATTGGTCAAGACATTCATCAAAACCAACACCTTCACTCACCACACTATTTCCAAACCAAGTCTCCCCTTTTTGAATAGGTGAATGATCATAAAAATGATCAGGAGTTTGGTTAGATATATTGAAGTAAGATTCGGTTGGCATATCGTTCTCCGCGCTTAGTTGCTTATTGAGTGACTCCAGTGTGTACATACCGGCCTTTAAATGAAGCATAATATGGTCAAACTTCTGTTCAAGTTCAGGAGATAAACGATTAGAAGCATAACTATCCTCCCATCCCTGTGATTGTTCACTTACATACCCGTCATAAGGTTGTTGATATGTTTGTGAATATCCATAAGGTTCCGTAGGATATTGATCATACCCAAAAGATTGGTTTTGATTATACCCATAGGATGGTTGGTAGTTGTCATATGAATGAGATTGAAAACCATATTGATTACAACTAATATATGTCTGATCTTGTACTCCGTACATGTTATTTCCGTAAGGAAACATGACAACTCACAAGAAGGAGAAAATAAATAAAAAAATCTAAAAAAAAAAAAAAGCAAAACAAGCTAAACAAATAACAAATCAATTGACAACTGCTCCCCGGCAACGGCGCCAAAATTTGATGTGTGTCGTTAATGCAACAAATTAATAAAGATATTTCCCACTAATTAACTAGTAATATAGCGGTAGTAAGAGATCGTTCCCACAGAGAGCTGTGTAATTGATAGGTTATTTGATCAGCAAAATAAAGTAAATAACAAAGGGAGATTGGTTTTAAAATAAATAAAGAGACAATAAGAAGAAAGGGATGATTAAGGAATCTTTCGCCGTTACCAAACGTTAACAGGATTAGAATACTTATCTATTGTTCATAAGAACCATTCATCACCAAACGTAGAATAACAGACAGATCATTGTTATTCCCAAAACTCCTTCTATCACTGGATACGGAAGTTCTCGACTACCAGATTATATCCGACGAACCACCAAGTAGTAGATCACTCAAGGTGTAATCCAATCGAACGCCTTAAGCTTTGTGAATTTAGGTTGATCCCAGTAGTTAAACTCTTAGATCAAGGTTTACTTGATGGTGTTGTTTTATCACACGATTTCTCCACAGAATCCCTCTGTAAGGTCTCGCGATTTCTACTTGTGTAGATAGTTAATCGACGATTACTTATCTCATAACTCCTACTAGCGATAGAATAATCAATAGACTAATCTAGTATGCATCCCAAATCAATCTAAGAATCACTCATAAACCCTAGATATAATGAAAACAAACGATGATGATTAAAACTTCAAATAGATTCTTATTATTAATAAAGCTTCACGCTTAGAACATTGAATTCATCCTTAATCAACAAAGGATTTAGCTACTCATATTACAAAGAAGATGAATAATGGTGGTTTCCCCCTAAAGGGGAAAACCCTACGTTTTGATATAGAACTTGTGATATGAGATGATCGATTCTCCTCTTTGGAAGGCCTAATACCTATTTATATAGGTTTACAATGCTTGGCCTCCAAGTATCCTAGTCGGTTAAGGAACCCGACCCTACAAAAGTAGTAAATAAAGACCCTAAACATGGTTCGGGACTTTTTGGCCTTCAAAGGTATGCGTACGGGTTTGAGTACCTAAATTTCAGTTAAATCCAGGGGAAATAAGTCAAATCCAGGGGACATAGTATGCATACTTTGCTTGTCTTCGGTATTCGATAAAAACTCTTTTTGGCCACAACTTCTTCGTCCGAACTCGGAATGACCTCATTCTTTTTGCATTCTTTTTATATTTAAATTATATTAAAGATGGTGATGATAAATCCTTAATTTAAATGAGTTAATCTCGGTCTTTGGCCCGTCTCCGTATTTTGAGCGTTTTGCTCCTTTTCGTCGCACTTCTTCCACTTCTCTTGGACTTGGGCACTTGGATACTTGGAATACTTCTCTTCATAGCTATTTTCAGCACTTTGTAGCTCCTTTTTGGATGATTCACCTAATAGAAGCAAATAAGAGAAAACAAGAGTAATAATACGAATACATGCAAGAATAATAGCTAAAACAAGTATGGAATGGATACTAAAATCATATGAATTATGCACTTATCACTATTACAAAGTAGCCACGTGTAGATTTTCTTATAGAAAATATAGTCAGAGGATAGCTCAAAGCATTCCATCCACTGACCAATCGTAGAAGGGAATCCACCCAACACCACTTAGCAGATTTAGCCATGAATTCCGGTAAGTGCAGTCCAAACATCGATAGAGGAGATCTTTCCCAAAGCTTAGATAATTAGGCTGAAAAGAAATACATATGATAAAAATTATTTAGAGAAAACATGAAACCCTAATTTTAATTAAAAGTTTCCAGAATTCGACATCATAAAGGAAATCAAAACAATTAAATGATGTTCGGATTAAACTTATCTGATTTGTTAAAACGAAAAGATCGATTATCGAATCATGCTAGACGAATCTTCAAAATATGAATACTTAGTTATGATGGAATTTCGCCGATTTTTATCGCCCGATTCACAAACTTTCTCCTCCTATGTCCAATATCTTGTTGAGTCAATGAACTCAGCTACAAGTGTTAAAGAGTTTAATTTTGAACCACAAAGTGATTTTAGTGTATCATTTAAACATAATATCCATTTATTTGTCCAAATATGTATCATTGTGTCATCTCCTACCTCCCAACAACTGAACCTATGAATTAATGACACTCTATGCATAAGGAATTTTTATATCCAAATTTCATTGTAATGTTTTTTGGTATTAAAGATCGTTGTAATTGAAATATTTGTCGTTTAATATACAAGCCCATAGAGCTTTTGGCTGAGTATCCAATCTCTAAGCAAGGTTGGATATCACGGCCATATTTATTTCGTTATCTTCTTTGAAACCTAAGCCTCCCATTGCTATTGGTTTGCACAAGAAATTAAAACAATTCAAATAGCAACCTGTAGCATTTGTTTCCTTCCCCCACCGGAAATCTCTCTGGATTGCATTAATCCATTGAGTAGTCGTTTGGGGAAAGATAACCTATAGCCTTCAGGAAGAGTACGGCGATTGCTCCTACTAACCCGCTAGCCCGATCCAATGAAATGCTATTAAAACTCAGAACTTTGTTTTTCATTTCTTAAACAATGGTATTAAAAGTTTTCAATTATGATATGTCAATAAAAAGTGGTGGCCTTAGGCCCTTAGGTATGTGTCAGTAATATCTATTATCTTTATTTTTAAAGTCTGATCATCATCCTTTTATGCGTTGAATGGTTTATGATGTTGAGTAGGTTTTTACAACTTAATAGACTAGCTTTTGTGAACAACTGACAATTTTCTGCGAAAAATGGATAACTAACAGATTGCATATCTCTAGCTTATATGTCAGATTGCATATCTCTAGCTATTTTAATTCCATTTATCTTCCTTTCATGTTCTTTTGCTAAGAGTATGTGATCTAGAGAAAGTCCTCATACAAATCAGAAAGAGATAAGGAAACATGGGATCTCCTCGTCTCAGTCCTCCAGAGGAGTTAGAGAATTCTCCTGAAATTTCGTTTAGCTAAACTACTATAGAAGCATTAGACAGACATTAAGAGATTATACTGCACCCGTCCCTACTGAGTCATAATTTGATTTAGAATCTCCGTGGGCTCTGTCAAAAGCTTCTGACATGTCAATTTTAACCCCATGCCCCCATTCTTATGTTTCATCCATTTTAAGGAATGTATCACTTCATGTGCTACTACAATGTTGTCTGCAATTTGCCGAGAGGGGATGAATGCAGACTATTATGGTGATATCATTCTCTTCAGATGTTTTTTTAAGCCTATTGGCCATCAATTTAGAGAGAACTTTATAAAATGTATTACTTAAACCTATGGGCCTAAAGCCATTTGGGGTTTTAGGATGTTTTATTTTGAAACCTATTATAAGGGCTCCAAAATCTTGGTTTTGAGGGATCACAAGATGACAAAAAAGGAGGTCATCAAATAGTAATTTCCAAAACCCCGTATCCCAACAATTAATTAATGTTAATAATTTGGTTAACTAAATTAAGCAAGATTAGTAATAAGATTAGACTAATCATTTGATCCAAAGATAAAATAAATCCATCTTAAGTGGAATCGTACAAAGCTCTAGTTGGTATCCTAGCAACAAGCTAGGCCCCAACACCTTTTTGAATAGCAATACCTAGCCTATGAAAAATAAAGCTGCCTAAGCCACTACCAGCATCATTGCTAACTAAACAATTTTTCAAACGCTTAAAAAAACATATAATGTCATCACTAAGCTCCCCAAACCATATTTGATTCATGGTTAATATTTGAAAATCGAAATCAAAAATTCGGATAACTTTTTTTCTGAAAATTCATGTTACGGTATATACGGTTGGGAGTTCATATTTTTCCAACCGTATGAGACGTCAGTGTAAATTATGGTTAGGTGTTCCAACCGTATATAAAGTTAGGTAACTTATGTACGGTTGGACTTCATAGTTTCCTAACCGTAGGAAATTTATACGGTGAGGAAATCAATATTTTCCCACCGTAAAATCATTCCTACGGTTGGGAAATCAATATTTCCCAACCGCATTCAGTTCTGAAACTAATTTTTCCATCTCTAATTTAATCAAATCAAACCTGTTTATGGGATAAAAAGCAATTAAAAAATGTTGGGTTTTCAATTCTTACCCAATTAAAGTTATTATTGGCTGAGAATTGACGATTAATCGTCGTTAAAGAAAAAAAACGAAGAAGAGGCAATGGAGGAGAAGAAGAAGAGACAAGATTCTTCTTCTTCTTCTTTTTTTTTGTGTGTGTGTGTTAGGTTTAGCTTTTGATTTAATTAGATTTGGGTTTGGTAATAATTTTGATTATCAAAGGGTATTTTTGTATTTTTGATAATGAGCCCTCAAAACCAAATCCTTAGAGCCCCTATAATAGGTTTCTTTATTTTTGGTATAAGGAAAGGGAATGTTTCATTTAGTTTTGGATTGATTTTTTTTTTGTCCTAAAAATCTAGTTAATAAGGTTTACTATTTGGGAACCTATCAATTCCTAATTGTGTTTAAAAAAAAAATAACCGGAAAACCGTCCGACCCTGGGAATTTGTTATATTTCATTGATTTTATTCCAGATTTCAGTCTCACTTGGTATGGATAGTAAAACTTGATTTTATTTTTATGTTATTATTGTTGGGATTAGATTCAAAATCTCCTGGTCTTTTATTGTAGGAGAAGGAGTGAACAGATCTGCAAAGTGATTTCTTAATTGTTCAGCAATCAAAGGTTTCTTAGTTACAACCTTTCCATTCTAATGAATCAGGCAATCGATCTTATTCATTTTCCTTCTTTATAAAGTTTTGACATGGAAGTATTTTGTGTTTGTTTCACCTAACTTAACTATATTTCCCTCGATATATGTTTTGTTATCGATTCTAGGATGTCATAAAGTTTTCCAAATTCTAAAGTTTTTGTGTTTATGTTTTCTTGTTTCATAGCATTTAGATTTTCTAGTTGTTTCAAAGTTTTCTGAATTTTTCTATCAGGTGCTCCAAACAAACTTTATCGCGTTTACTAACTTTTCTCCTAAGATTATAAGATTTTTAATCACAACTTTTGTTACATTGATCGTTAAATTATCCCAAGATTGATGAATTAGTTCTATACATGGCTTTTCTTTAAGTCATGTATCAAATAATTTGAAAGGTGTATCTTGTGTTGTAAAGGATACATGAGCTACTTCTAGTCTTATGGGACTTTGATCAGATCCTATATGAGGCAGATGAGTCGGGATGAGTCAGGATTCATAGTTTATTTATTTTTTTGAAAAGAAAATGTTATATTAAAATTGAAAAAATGTATAATCCAGGGAAGAGTTCAAACACTTACAGGAATTGTTTCCCGATTAAACAAAATAGACCTTACAGGAATATGTCTAAAAGTATTCTTCTCATGAAGCCAAATAACTATGTCTTGCTTAATTAGTAGAACTAGATCAAACACAGACTTGTGTCTAGCGCCAAATGCTTTATCATTTCTCTGCTGCCATAGATGCCAAATGATAACATAATGTATCTTCTCCCAGACATCCCTAAATCTACCTCTGAGATTACACTGGCTCCAAACCTCAACAAAACTCTGTAGAGTATCAAGCATTACCCATTGCACTTTAAAAGCCTCCAAGAAGTGCATCCAAACCTCATGAGCATACTTACAAGTCACAAAAATATGATCAGCTTCCTCCACCTCATTCTGACAGAAATGGCATCTATCTGATGCAACTTCAACACCCCTATGTCTAAGCATAGCTAGAGTAGGTATAGAATTATGCATATAAGCCCAAAGTAGGAAACTGACCTTAGCATGAGCATTCTTTTACCATAAAAACTTCTGAAAAGTGAAATTTTCAGCTTCCTCCAACTGCTGCTCATAAATCTTCTTCACACTATAGTCTCCTTCATAGGATATTTCATCCACTTCTTCATCAACAGATGGAACGGGGCCTAGTTTATTACACAGACTATCCCATTGCAGTTGTTCAACTCCATTCATAGTCCTTCTTGTATTACACACAAGCCTTCCATTAACCACCATTTTAGCAACTGAAGCATTCTTGTTTTTGCAGGCTTTGAAAACAGCTGGAAATTTGTCTTTGAGGACACCATTGGTACACCATTTGTCGTACCAAAATCTTGTTGCTCTCCCATTCTTAACCTGAAAAAGACAATTATTTTGAACCAAATGACTTGTTTTTAAAATATTTTTCTAAAAGCTCCTGCCCTGTGGTAAATTGGCATCCACAGGTAAATACAAATCCTTGTTTCCTTTGAATTTCTCCTGGACTATCCTTCTCCACAAAGCATCATTCTCCTTGGTATACCTCCAAATCCACTTAGACAAAAGAGCTAAGTTTGTGAGCTTCAAATTCTTCACACCCAAACCACCCTTGTTCATAGGAGTGCAAATCTTCCTCCATGAGACCCAACACATCTTCCTTTTGTCTTTAGCAGAATCCCATAAGAAATTCCTCATGATTCTAGTTAACTTCAACTCCACAACTGCAGATAAATGAATCAGAGACAGGTAATATAAAGGCAAACTAGAGAGACAGCTTTTAAGAAGAATTAATCTCTCAGCTTTGTTCAAAAATTTCCTCTTCCACTTAGGTAATTTTTCCTCCATTCTTTGAATTACATCATCCCAGATTGCTATACTCCTTGTTGTAACTCCCAAAGGAAGTCCCAGATACTTAATTGGCAAAGCCTCTACCTTACATCCAAGCTCCATAGCCAACTCAGTGATATAATCATCAGCACCCACACTGATCATTGAGCTTTTATCTAAATTTAATCTCATCCCAGTTAACATCTTAAAAGTAGACAAGATAAGAAGCAACCTCCTTACTTCAACAACATCAGCATTTAAGAAAAGAGTGCTTCTAAACGAACCGTCTAATTAGACGATTTTAAAACCGCTCAGACTCATAACGGTGGGCCCCGTCGTCAGTAGTTTTGCAGGGGGTCCAGTTTGTGGGACCCGCCTTGTGTCTTAACGGTTTTAATATCGTCTCAATTCACGGTTCGTTTAGAATTTTCGTTAAGAAAATCAGTGTATCATCTGCAAATTGGAAGAAAAAAAAAAGAAAAAAAAAGATGCTATCATTTTAGCTTAAAAATAAGCCAAATTGGAAAAGTGATTGTACCTCTTTGTGTGACCTTCTCTTTGGTTATTCCATGTGAAGTTATTACCTTCAATCAAATCCTAGGTCGATGAGTCCCGCTCTATTCAATAGCCTCTTGAAAGGCTCAGCTTCCCGTTGAAAGGCAATCATCCTTTTTTTCCTTTTGATACATAGAATGGTGATCCCCAACCTCCGCTGGGAGGAAGGAAGCTTGAGAACAATCAGATCAAAGGCAGTCCTCCTTGGCTTTCACTTTGATCAGTACTTTGATCAAAGGCAGTCCTCCTTGACTGTGATTGTAATCTCCATTACAACCCAAGCCAGCTATTTTATCACCTAAGAATTTCCAAGAATCAATTTTATTAGACTTGTAAGAACTGCCACCATAGAAAGCAGTTAACAACCAGGGGAAGTCTTGCTCTTGTGAAGTAAACTCTAAACAATAAATTCACCTTTGCTTAACAATCCGCGAGCATCAGAGCTTTTTTAGTTTAAAATTTATCATAAAACATAGGTAAAGTTGTATATTAGACTTAACGATAAATTCACCTAGGCCTCGATGATAGTTCATACAGCATCCATGGAAGTCTTACCTGCAATTCCACATGAAAAATTACCACATGCAGATTTACGCCTCCCTGATCTGTTTGTGTCATGGTTATTGTGGGTAGTATCTGCACTTTGTGATGTAGTGGGTCGTGGCAAGACTTCTCTGTCGGCACGGGCATAATCTTCTAGGTTCTTCTGGCGACGTTTCAGTAATTGAATATTATCAAGGGAAAACTCAACGATAGGGCGACGCTCAGGGCCAAAAGCTTCTGCAGATGACAAGATGGGAATCAGTTACTAAAAGAAGACTTGTATTTCAAAATGGTCCGCATACCTAATTATTTCATCTTATTGATATTCAGAGAGGATGTTCTACTTCTAGTCATCATTTAGATCACCTCACATACAAATCAACGTGTTCTAAAATTTGCATCATTTCTTTTTTCACCATCGAACTTGTATAGTTTGGTCACAAATATTTCAACCGAAAAATCTAAAAAAGTCATCCCCTGATCCTATTACAATTGGCTCCTAACTCCAAGAAAAAAGATTTTTAGCATTTCTCTTAACTGTTAGGTATGTGCTACACTATCAGGAATACTTACCAGGATTATTATTAAGAACTCTCAAGGCCACAAGTGCATGCTGATGTTCCCTGAACTGAATGAAAGCTACTCGACGCGAATAGTTCTTGGTCGCCTTTGCATCCTTGGTTTCATTTAAGAATTTTATCTGCATAATCAGCGTTATAAGTCGGTAAAATTTTGACTTTCAAATATTACAATATAGCAGTTATTAATTAATGTTAAAACTACTAGGCAAGATCTAATCCAGTTTCGGCAGCCCCGATTCTCTAAATATAGATAAGGAGTGTAGTGTATAACAGTGTATAACAATTGCAAAAATGTTCTCCATAGTGTACCTGTTGGATGACAGGAGTTTGTTTTGTAGCTCTAGAAAGAACTGCATCTATAAAAATCTTTTTAAGCTGTTTCTGAGAGATTGCCATTGGCAAATTGTATACAATGAGTCTAGTTCTTGAAACATGAAAGTAGGGAGATCAAAGCTTAACATTCTTCTTCTTCTCCACCCTGAAAAATAACATGTTACACAAATCCGGAAACTAAAACCCCAAGTGAAATTTTAACAACACAGTTGCAAATGAATTTGCCACAAACATTACTTACACTTGACGTTTGAACATTTCATGCGATGAAACACCTTCAGCAGCAGGCGAGCCCTCGAGAATAACGCCTTCCTGGTGACAATCATGGAAGGGGTTATAGAATAAATAACTTTGTAATGAAATTTAACTTGCCATCTAAGACAACCCAACAGTTGATGAATACCTTTGCAAGGTAAAGGTTGCGTTGGTCAACATGTTCACATTTTGCCTTACCAATTTCCTTATCACAAGCTGACTTGTTGTCACGGGCCTTATACACAGTTAGTTGTCTGCCTTTCAGAAGAAATTCTGAATCACCAGTAGCATGTGCAGCTGCGACCGCGGCATCAGCCTCGGAAGACGTACTGAACTTGAGAAAACCAGTTCCTGTTGGTCGCCTACCCATAAAAGCACAAGAAAAATCATGAACAACCTGAAAGGATACAACGCACTCAAGGGTGTAGCAGAAAAGTAATATGCATACCTGGTGACTTTGTGAACTACAGGTAAAATGACTGCACTTGCCCAAACTCAGAGAACCGATGCTTAACCTCTTCATTATCAGTATCAAATGGGAGGTTGATTATGAAAACAGTTCTCTGCAAATCGCGCTGTTCTTGCATCTTTGCATGCTCTGTAAGTTCAGTCTTGCCAGGCCATTTAGGTTTTCTCTTAACTGTAGCCTTTTCCGTCGTAGTAGTTAACTCATTGCTAGGAGGTAATGCTGAATCTTCACCATTAGAAATCAAGTCTCCTTTTCCAGTGGATGTCATAACTTTGTTAAGAACTTTCCTTGCAATGTCAATTTCCTTCTCAGAATCAACCGCTGCAGCAGGAACACTACCATCGACATCTTTCATATCATCACTACTGATTTCATCCTCCTCTTCGCTATGTTGAAGTCCTGGAAAATCAAACTTTTATTCTTTTTTATTCAAATGTAATTGAAGAAATAACAAGGAAGTTGTGTGGCAAAGTGTCAACTCAAAGCATAATCACAGATCAGAGATTGTATTATACAAAATATACCATCTTTATATGAATCAACTGCAGTAGCACCAGAGGTGTATATTTCCTTCGGAATAGCCCAATCAACAGCGATGGGCCTTTCTCCAAAATTTTGCCCATTAACCTTACGGATTGCCTGACAAAGCAATTACACGATTTCTTGTAAGTACGAGTACGATTATAATAAGATATGTTACAAAAATGAGTCAGAAATCATACATTTTCGGCATCCTGCTTGCATGTGAAGGTAACAAATGCAAATCCCTTGGACGGTCTGTACAAAACAACAAACTAAATGTAAATTCCAAAGATGATACAAAATAAAACTTAACAAATGTTACATGGGGCTTTGCATATACCCTGTCTCAGGTGCCTGTGGAATCAAAACTTTCCACACAAAACCTGCTGATGAGAAAAGTTCTTTAATCTCATTGACTTTTGCCTACAGAAAAATAGTTTAAGGCATAGTCGAGTTATGAAGCTGCTGCTGCCAAGAAACATGTGAGGAAAAAAAAAAACGCAATTGTTGTAGAGATAACCTTAAAAGGAATATTTCTAACAATAAGCTTCCATTTCGCAGTCTTGGAACCCTGCAAAAAGAATTACCACTGAAATTAATTGGGTTATTTAAACCTGACTCTTTTGAGCTTAAAAAGATATTCCACAGGAGACAAATTATCAGAAAGTGCTGATCAAACGACTACTAGTATGTTCATCACTTTACGATTGTATGCTCATCACTTTACTAAAGAAAGCAAGCACCGAGAATTTTTTCCTCATTAGTTCACAAAAACACCAGGTCAAAGAAAGAAGCTTAGGACTTCCCATTGGATCTATAAATTCTAGGTTAGTCCCATAAGCCCAAATAAATACAGCACCATATGTTCAGAAGAGCACTTGGACACTACCCATGGGAAGCTACATAGATATCTGATCTATCTTATACTGAACATAGTAGATGCATTATCAACCTCGTAATATGCCCAAAAACCATAACATGGCTGCAAAATAGTGACAAACACAACAAAACATAGATCATCTAGAGCATGAAGAAGAAACTCAAGTACTCAAAATGTTTTCTGAAGAACCTACAAATGCAGCATTCAGAAACATGACATCCTGGTATATATTAATAAACATGTTATAGACAGTTCAAAATAGGTACCCCGTGCTAAAGAATGTTATACCTCGCCACCCAACTGGCGTGCCCAAACAGATGCACCCTTTATCTCTTGTTGATGCAACTTAGAAACCGCAACACGAGCTGATTTAACACCCCTGTAAATTACAGCTGCAGCATCCATCTTGCATCCATCTCGAGTGAGCGCTTGAGTCATAAAACATACATATGGCTTAAAATCAGATAGCGGCGAACAATAATGTGAAATTCGTGCTGAGCACCTTTTCTATCTATGTTTTGAGCATGCTTAAAGTCAAATGAATATACAAACAGGGTGGTGTACTGTGAATAGCTGCATACAGCTTAGCGGACTGAAAAGATTTACCCACGTGACAATGAACTTGGTTTAGAAACAGACAGCAAAACGAGTAAGCTACAGGATAAAGAATACTGACCATGATGTTCAAGCTTTTGTTTTGGGAGAGGATACGCTACAGAACACACGTTACCAACCTCTTTGGCACGGGAAATAACTTCCTCAGCAATATCAGCATTAGTAAGTCCACCAAATATAACTGTTCTAGCAACCCTTCATAAAAGCAAAAGTAGCACAAGGAGTAGCATGATAAGTACTAAATCTTGGACTGACTATCACAAGAGATGACAAAGTGTAATTCATTACAAACTCAAACCGACTGATTAGTTGCCAAATAACTGGATGACTGACTCAATGGCTCCAAAGTCCCAAGTAAACAAATTTCAGGATTAGAGTTTCTTCCATAAAACAGTAGAGGCATCATGGAAAGCATATAATTACCTCTGTTTTTCTGATGATGACTCCCCTTTGGTGGCAACAATATTGGGAGGAACCTCTCCTGATGACTTCCCGTTCTTACAAAGAGATTTGGGAGATACAAGAGCTTCAATGGTTCCCTGCTCCTTGGAAGACTGCTCTTTATCAGCAAGAGATGTAACAAGAGCTTTACCGGTTCTGTTCACCTCCTCTGAAGGATTTTAAGAGAACACCAATACCGCCAGAAAATATTAGAAACCAAGATAATAATAATGCAAACAAAAGGTGAAGGGAGTGAAAATCTCTGCGTGTAAACCTATTCATGTGAATCTGAAATCTTTTCGTCTTTGACATCTTTAGTGGTAATCTCTTCCTTGTCATCTTTTCTCTTAGAGCCATCTGCATTAACTACAAGGCAACACAAACACTAAGAGTGTGAGAAGAAGTCCAGAATTTTATTTTGCATGTCAATGTATGAATATGTTAGCAACTAGTAATACAAGAAGGTAAAACCTGGATCTGTCTTCAACCGCCTCTGTCCGCGGGGTGCACGATACTTGGCAAGTTTTACTGCAATTTTCTTACCACCAAGAGATGTTCCGTTTTTCAGCTCAGCGGCAAGGTTGGCATCTCCAGTAGCAACACTGGAAATGGAAAACAGATAATTCAAATAAGGAACATAAAACTTCATTACTGTAAATCAGGTAATTCAAATAAGGAACATAAAAGAAGCTACTTTTTGAAGAAAAAAAATAACACTGATCACTAGAAAATCAGGTGCAGCTACAAAATATGAATTAAGATGAAGAAACAAAATCTTACAACCCAACGTATCCAATCCCAGAATGAACACCTGAAAAACACAATTTCGGAAACAATTTAAGTAAGAAGACATATAAAGGATTTGAAATATTAGATAGTGAAGGTGGTTAAACATACCTTTATGCCTAACCACGAAGGAATGCTTGACAGGACCAACTTCGCTGAATGTTTTTTCAAACTGTAAGAATTTCACAATTAGGTTTATTGTAAAGTCTAAATTGTTGAAACATCTTAATCAATTAATCAACCATATAGAGACCAAATCAGTTCAATAATCTACCTGGGCGTCAGTAATAGAGTCAGTTAAGCCGCTAACGAAGATTGTCGAAGGTGAGTGTTCACCATTTCCTTCTCGTTTCCCTCCATCAGCACCACCTTCTTTCATCCTTCTCTTTTTTCCCATCTCTTTCTGCTATGATGAAAGAATAAATTAATCTCTGAAACAATAAATTAATCTCTTTTTACTGTGAAAGAATAAGCTAAAGTTTCTACATCAAACAGATTTTAACTCAAAGTTTCTGCATCAAACAGATTTTAACTCTTAAAAGGAGGAGGAGGAGGTGCTATTTGGGAAGGAAGAGGAGATAGGAAGAAACCCTAGATAAATTGATTTTCTGTTTCGGTTCTAGGGTATCACCGAACAGGAACCGGAGTAAATCGGTTCTGAAAATTGATTAAACCGGAGTAAACTATTGGGCCACGATTTCGAGCCCCAAACCCTTTGAAGAGCAAGAAGACATTTGTTTTAGGGCATACCTAAAAATTTCAGCGCATACAAAACAATAGTCTCATCTAGGGTGACATTATAAGGGGTATCTAGTGGCTAGTTCAGTTACCTATATACCCTTAAACCATTGAAATTACTAATCTATCTTTACCCTTAATAATATAAAAACCTAAAATCAGTTTTACAAAAATAAAAATCTAAACATCTCTTCTTCTTCCTCCTCTAGCCGAATTCTTCCCCTCGTGAGAAAAAAAAAATTATCGTGTGATTAGTCGTCGATTCGTGAAAATATGATCAGCGATTAAACTCAACTACATAATGGTTCGTACAAAGAAAGAAGCAGGGAATAGGCACTCTAAATTGTCTTCTAATTCATCAATTGAAGAAGAAGAACCAATTGAAGATGAAGGTGTAGAAACTGAAATTGAACCACAAATCGAACCAGAAAATCAACCAAGTGAAGCACAACTCCTGATATGAGGATAAGAAAGTAAGTTCTATAAACCCATCTCTTTATTTGTTGTTTTTCATCGATTGAATAGGTTTAATTCCTGAAAAACTTGGGTTTTTGACGGTTATAGTATTGGGTTCAGCTCAAAAATGATCAGTATTATAAGCTGAATTGTTCCTGAAATTTCATTCTGTAAGTGTTTATGAACAGTTCGGCTTAAAATTTTATATACATCTTACGTCGAACCTAGTCACAGAAAATAGGTGCATTTTGTGTTCGGCTTATTCGATGATTTTACTTTTAAGCCGAACATGGTTCGCCTAGTTTACTATTCGTATATAAGCTTGGATGTTCGTCTTGTTAGAATATACCAATTATAATCCGAACAATTCACTGTGATTCAAAGGAAAATGAGATTGGTTGGGTTCGGCACATTATGTGTATTTCGGGCTAGCCGAACCTGACTATTTGCTATCACTTAAATTCCTAGACTTGAGTTAATTTACCATTTTGATTTTTTGTTCAATATATTAATCAAGTTTTATACTTGTTTTAGGAATAACGAAGTTAAAAAGAGTAAGAAGATAGAGGTTACGCCTTATAATTCTAAAACTCCCGATCCTAGAGGAGGAGTTCAAAAAAATTGGGAGCAGGAGGCAAAGGAATGATGTAATTTTGAATAGTGGTAGTAATAGGGTTGTCGTTCACTCGGATTCGTAGAGATTAAAGTTTTTAAAAATACTAAATAAATATATACAAAGACTATTAACAATGGGCGAGAGGTACTGGGACTAAGGATTTAGCCAATCTTTATAACATAAGGTTCACTTATTTATTCTCAACAATTTTATCTCAAGAAATATAAACATGGACTCTATTTTTGCCAAGGTAGATTCTCAAAACATTGATTGTAAATGTTAAGCATGGGACATCAAATCACCTAAGCTAAGCATGACCCATCTAATCAAATGACAACCAATTTAATCAAATCATATTTCAATTAATTTTAATGCAAAAGTCATAAAAAAGAATAAAAATAAATTTACCCATGTATGAAGTTCGGCCTCCTCCGTCGTCCCAGTGTTGGGGTTTAACTCATCATGTCGAAAACACACTCAAAATATGTATTCATGGCTCAAAAAGTGTTTACAAGAAGAGAAAATAATGAAACAGGAAATCTGCAACAGCATAGGTGCGTTACAGACCGACTGTTTCAACTCTCAACTGTTATGATGAAGATAATCGTTACAAATATGAAAATAAATGTTGCAGAAGAGGATGAAGAAACTGTTACAATGAAGATAAATGTTGCAAACCAGTTGAAGAAACTGTTACAACGAGTTGAAGAAACCGTCGTTGTTTCCCTGTTCTTCACGAGCAGCAGCAGCAGCAACAACAGAGTTCTGAAAACTCTTGATTCACGCCTCCTAAGCTCTCCTCTCGACCCCAAACTCTCTACCCCCTTCTATGTGATCCTAGGAACCTATTTATACATAATTGCGACATTGAATCTCCTCCATTAACTACAAATAATCTTCTTTTACTTGGGTATATTTTTTTCCATTTTTTTCATTGATTTTGATTTTCACGCATCTGCAGATGTATTTATTTCCTTCTATACCTTCTTCGCGCTCTATAATATCGATTAAATCTTCCAAGCACGTGCAGTACACGTTTAAATTTCTCACAACTCATGCAAACTCATGTTTTTCCTCCAACTCCCTGTTTGGATTAAACCAAGTTATCCAGCCAAATTTGATCGATAAAATCACCCATACTAGCTTTCTATAGTCATATCACGTCTACCCACTAAGTTTCAGGGATTGAATCTCACTAAATCACGTCCAAATATCCGATTGAAATTCTGCTGTTAATG
Source organism: Papaver atlanticum (assembly GCA_023531105.1). Classification (NCBI taxonomy): domain Eukaryota; kingdom Viridiplantae; phylum Streptophyta; class Magnoliopsida; order Ranunculales; family Papaveraceae; genus Papaver; species Papaver atlanticum. The sequence continues at coordinate 1,666,723 of JAJJMB010014022.1, read as the reverse complement.
AAAATATTTTCCCGCCAAAATTCATTTTTTGAATTTGAGAAGAACATGTACTCCCCCTATTCCTGCACGGGTGTCCCTTTAGCACTTGTCTTATGGGGTGCAAATAGTAATTTTTCCGGGGTTCCTCCGACACATTTATGGGGTGCTTCCGGTGCATTTCTGGGGTGCCTTTAGTATTCTATCCTGGGGTGTAAAACACCACTTTTCGAGCCAATTTCGCCGCAAGAGCTTATTTCTCTAAAAATACCTACAAAGACATATAATAACAAAATAAATACAAAATCGAACACTAACAATATATACAATTGAGACATATTAGACACAATAATGCGTCTATCAAGGAACTGACAAAGATGCCCCGTTATAAATTTGTGAACCACAACCAGAAATACAAAGAGAAGAAGAAGGAAGAGATGGTGATGGTGGTGATGATAATGAAGAACCTCAACATCAACCAAAACCCCGGAAAGGGAAGAAGCTTGTTGAACCCCGGGTTACAAGTTTGCATATTCCTCATAAGGATAATGTAATCTCATGTCGAGATGATAGTTTGCCCCATGGTCTTCCAGAAGATGGATGAATGGTGTTGATCAGTTACGCCGAATCTTGGGCAAAGAGAATATATGAGACTCCTTCTCACAACGATGTCGTCCGAGTATTGAGACACCAGAGGGCAGCGAAATGGAAATTTTCTGAAGAGGTTCTCGAGGTGATTGCTTACGTACAATCCTCTGCTTTATGGCCTGCGATTCGACATGGACATCAGGATTGTGACAGGGTGACGATCTCTGTCTTTTCCGAGAGATTTTATCCAGCAACTTACACGTTTCTGTTACCATTTGGGGAGATGACAATCACTCCTGATAATGGGAACAATATTACAAGGCTTAAAATGAGAGGTAGAAGCGTGGATGATGACTATTATGATATGAGTTGGGATGATCTATATAAGTTGTTCAATGAATGTTTTGGTTGGGATGATTACAAGACTGAACTTGAGTTTTGTCGTTCCGTTAAAGATGTAAATTGTGTTCAGGAGAACGGTGTGAGAAACAATAAGCTTAAGAAAGTCAAGCTTACTAACTTGAAAAAGGAATTTGAGAACACAAATGAGAAAGTAAAGAATGGGGAGTTGGTAATGGATGAGATCAAAGTGAAGCAAACGGGAACCGCCTACTTGCTTTATACTCTTGGCAGAGATATCTTTCTCGACCTTACTTGAAATAAGGTGAATGTCAATTATCTCCCATTAGTAAAGGATTTGGCTATCGTTAACAAGTACGCTTGGGGAACTGCTGCACTAGCTTACCTTCTCGAACAACTTGCGACCGCCTCTAGGTTGACAAGTACAAACATTTAAAGGAACTTCATTATGCTTCAGGTAATTCTCGACGATCCAATATCCTTTTTTTTTGTTCCCAAAAATTATACAATGCATTTTTTTTTATCTTGCATCAGTAAAGGGTTCGGCTAATTTATGGTATACATTTTAAGCCGAACACTATGCTGAGACTTCAAATTTGATGGGTTCGGCTTATTTGTATTTTTTTTAAAACGAACCTAATATGTTCCAGATTTTAATTTCCTTTTCATCTTGTCACTTCATTTCTTATTTTAATTTTTGATGTAGGTGTGGGTATGTGACCATTTTTCGATTTTGGAATTGGCCAAAAAACTTGAAAAGGATGTAGATTGGGTTGATACACTTCCAACATCAGTACGGTACAAGTTTGAGGACGATATGAAAAGGAATAAAGAGAAGTTGGTGGCAAGGTTAAGAGAGAAGTTAGACTCTTTGCAGCTCCATGACGTCGATTTTGATCCATATTCGAATGAGGATGGAAAAGATGAAGTTGTTAAAGATGAAAATATGTCGATGGGTATGTACTATGGACCATTGTTTTATTCTGGTGGTTGTGTAATATATGATCCTCAGCGAGTACTCCGTCAATTAGGAACCATCCAAAAGGTCCCCTTATTTGAAGATAAATTCATGTTAATGCCAAAGGGTGCTACTGGAACTAAAATCACCACATCTTCGTGGACTCCAAAGTATGATCCCGATCCTAGCATTGAGCATTGGAAGGAGTTAAAACACAACAAATTAAATATGGTTGTTTTAGAACCTTTGTGTGATGATCCTCGTGAAGTTGATCCGTGCTACATGGATTGTTACAACTAAATTTCTCATCCCTTGATTATCAATAAGAAAAGTCATAAGATAGTTAATAAGTAGAAGGCGAAGGAAGTGGCGACCAACATCTCCAAAAGTATACTCACAAAGAATTATCGAAGGCTTTCAAGACTATGGGAATTAATAATTGAACCGATTTATACTCTTTAATTTGTTATAATACAAATATAAAATAATATAAGTTACTCACAATCAGAAGTTGTTGACAAATGAAATTAGGTTTTTCCGGGTAAGGAGATGTTGAAGAAAATGAAGAAAAAACTTAGTTGCAAAACACCGATGACGGTTGATGAACAACAATATCTCTATAACGAGTGGGATGCTATTATAAACAAAGGACAATAACCGCAGGTACCCACAAAAAGGCCGACGAAGAAGAGGAATCGACAAGAAGGTGAATGCACAAACGGAGGTGGTAATAGCGGCCCAACCTGTGATGATGACGTGGCAAAAGATGAACGTCTAGGTGGCAGAAGAGAAGGTCGTGGAAGTGGTCGTGGAACCGGCAAAAGGGGTCGTGGTCAATGACCTTTTATGTTTGCAAGTTCATTTTAATGTTTCATTAAGTACACTTTTATCTTGGTTTGTAAACCTTGACTTTTATATTTTATTCGTGTTATCGACAACTTCACTTTTATGTTTTAACAATGTTATAGATACCTTGAATTTTATGTTTTAATCGTGTTATAGACAAGTTCAACATCTGGAATTTTTCAGGTTCGGCTGGTCCTTTAAATATTCGTATGTGCAGAACCTGACAAGTTCAATATCTTGAATTTGTCAGGTTCGGCTAGTCTTGTAAATCTACATGTACGTCGAACCTACTGTAAATATTCATATCAGCTGGACCTGAAAAGTAAAGCTTCTGGATTTTACCAGGTTCGGCTTGTCCTGTAATTTTCAGTATTAGCCGAACATTTATATTTACAAATGAAATTTCCTCAATGACTATTTTTTTTTTTTTTTTAAATTGATCCGTTGGGGAATTTCTATATATAGTGTTGGCCCTCTATAACTAATTTTTTTACTAAACTTTATTGTTGTTCCTGATAAGCACGTAAGTGCGACACATTTTCACCCATAACTACATTAGTTATGACTCATATTTATGCTAATAAACTTGTTTTGAATATTTTGAAGGGAATAAAGCTCGATGGACTAAAGTGCAGAATTATGTTTGTAAAATGGAGGAAATGAAGTGATTTATAATTTAATGGGCTAGGCCCAAAAAGGAAGAAGATGGAGAATTATTTCGTTTGGTCCAATTATTTGGATATGGGAGTGTGGAGCCCATTATGTCGACATCATTTACAAGATATTAAAAAGATATTTGGAGATATTTTATTTATAATGAAGAAAATAAAAGTGTTAAGTAAGAAATCTACATGGAGTAATTGATGGGAATTAAATATATGAAGAGTATGGAAAGAATATTATTCTTTATGATTGGAGTTAATAAAGAGTAAATAATTCCCAAATAAAGAAAATTGTAACTGCATGAGAATTATATTATTTGACGCATGACACATTCTTATTGGAGGATTTTTCATTGTCTTGACATATGACGCATTCTCATTGGGCGATGATGTGGTAGTGGTAAATAGAAAAGCAAAGTGGTTTCCTTTGAAAGCTATAAATACGCTGTGGATACAAGGAAAAAGGTAGTCTGGAGTCAGAGCAAAATAACAGAGTTTTTATTTCATTCTTTTAATTTTCTTTTGTAATAATGGAGTAATTTCTCTGCTATTGCGGAGGAGGAAGTCAATTCTGATATGTAAGAAACTCAGGTATTATCTAATAAAATATTCTTTTGAATTAAATTGTTTTATTAATTTCTCTTCTAAAAAGCTTCGTTCTTTAAACCGTTCTGGATAGTCTTCTGCTATTGATATTTTAGAAGCGAAGGAAATTATACCATTTTGGGTTTACAACAAAAGTTGTATATTTATTTTAATTGCAACATTTTCCGAGACATGAGATTGACTTCGATACTGTCTTGAGTGATAGTATGAATATTTTTTTAGAGATGAAATGAGAACTTTACATGATTAGTTTGGTGGAATCCAAAACCCTAGTATTCTTTTCTTTACTAGTTTATTTATTTTCTTAGTTTTATTAATATTTCTTCTTTTATTATTCTTATATTATAATTTAATTAGGAATTTAGAGATAACAATTATTTGGTCCCTGTGAAATGAACCCGTATTCTGCATACTATCTCATCGATAGCCGTGCACTTGCGGTGTTATAATTAAATCCCATTAGTTCCTCCAAACCAAATTTTATTTTGCATTTCTAATAAAAAACGGAACCATTCACCGTTGAAGATGATAAAATTCTTGCCAGAGCTTTCATTCGAACTTACCGTGAACGACCTAATGAACATTATTTGATGTTTTGGAAAAGAGTTAAAGATTTTCGATTTGAGTTAGATGGGAATCCAGAACGTCATAAGTGGATGGAATTAGCTGAAACATTTGAGAGTATCCGTTATACGATGTGAGATTACATCAGAATATTAAGATGGATTCAATATCATCTCAGTGATAGTAATGAAGAGAAGGTGAGTATTCCAAATTCTACCGCGCTTATGTTGCGAAATAGGGTACACTTTTGTTTGAATAATAACTTGCGAATTCTTTTTTTTAAGGATGCTAGATTTCAAATCCTTTGGGAAATACGCCATGGAGGAAGATACGAGCTTGGGATGTGTTATACATGGTTGAGGAGAAGAATTCCGAGATTTATTAGAGAACTATCCACCGAGATTCGATAGAGATATATCCGTCGAAATCCATTGAACTATTATGTAACACTAGATTAGTAGTGTGTGATCTAATTAAATTAGACTTTACACAAAACATTAAAATAAGTCAACAAATTGATTAGTCTATTCTCTAATATCCATTGAACTCTTTTAGAGTTTCTCATCTTAGCAAACCTCAATTCCTAATTCACACAACACATAAAGAGATATATGAATCATGGAAACTTGGTTTTGCTCCTTGGGATCGGTTATACTCAAAAGTCACTAACCATAAGGAAGTGAGCCGATATATGAAATCGAAACATAATGGTTTATCTCATAAAATCAAATTCAATACATATTCAACATAAGATCAAGTATTGTAGGTCCGGGACGACAGTATGCATATAGGTTTGCGAACTGTCGGACAAGACCAAAGTCCGGAACTAAAGTTTGCGAACCCGTTTGCAAACTTAGTTGGTTAAGTTCTAAAATCAATTAAGTATGATTCCATACTCATTAACAAATACATTTATCAATTAAGGAATGCAATCTTTGCAAACCGTGGCAAAATGTTCATGAATTGATTCTTTTGAATCAATCCGATTTTGCTTCAATTGTTTTTTATATACTTCTATGAGAATATAAATAATTGAACAACTCTATGAGTAACACAATTAGATTCATTTGATTATCATTTGATCTAGAAGTGTTAGGTGAATGTGGTTAATACAAAAGTGTTCATATGGCTAACTTCAGTTAACTATTGTTGAGCCAACTCAATATACACGTTTAGGTACGGTTACCCATATCTAAATGAAGGAATATTTCATTTGTGTGTAACAAGCTAAGACCATCTAACGGGGGAGAGATATTTCGTTGGTTTTAAGCAAACATAGCTTGAATCTCAAATCAGGTTTTCATCTAACGGTGAATATTGATTGCTTTGTTACTAATCTAACTTAAAATGCAAACCCTGATTTGAAAGACTATATAAGGGAGAACTCTAGCAACTGGAAAACCTAATCCCCACTCTTATTTGTGATACTAGTTGCGATTAGAGTTGATTCCCCTTTAACCTAGGTTTTTCCTAAACCATTACAGGTTAACGACTTGAAGACTTCATTGGGATTCGTAAGCCAGACCCAACTATTTTCTTTGTAGTTGCGTGTTCTGATCTTACTTGTTCTATCGTACTAAGTACTATCTTCTCTAATATTTGCTCGAGATTTATCTCCGATTGGTAAGATATAAAAAGTAATCACAAAGATCTTCGTCTCAATCTTTGTGATTCCACAATAACTTCTTCTACTACCATATAGTTAAGTTATTGTGAGGTGATTGATATTTCTAGGCTGTTCTTCAGGAATATAAGACCGGATTATCAATTGGTTCCTGTTCACCTTGATTTATCAAATGACGAAACAAAACTTCATAGGTATTTTTGTGGGAGACAGATTTATCTATCAGATTGAGTTTTTTGTGGGAGACAAATTTGTTTATAATGTCTTCGACTTTGGGTCGTAGATACTCTAGTTATGGGTGAGATTATCTAAGGGAATCAAGTGTGTAGAGTCCTGCTGGGATTCAGAGACGTAAGGAACGAGACTTGGTTAGGGCTCAACTACATTCCAGTCCGAAGTTAACTTGTAGTGGGCTAGTGTATGTAGCGGCTTAATACAGTATGGTGTTCAAATCTGGACTAGGTCCTGGGTTTTTTGCATTTGCGGTTTCCTCGTTAATAAAACTTCTGGTGTCTGTGTTATTTCTTTTCCGCATCATATTTGTTTATATAATTGAAATATCACAGGTTGTGCGTAGTTCAAGCAATTGGTAAATCTTACCTTTGGTTGTTGATTGAAATTGATTGACACTTGAACATTGGTCTTTGGTACCATTCAGGTTATTTCTCATATCAATTAGGCTCACAGATCTCTATCTGTTCGATTGCAGATTGTTTTGAGAAACTGAGACATAAATCTTGGATATGTTTCTTTGATTAAGTCTGACTATCTAGTTGATTCTCTTGAATTATATTGGAGTTAGTATATACGGATTGCCGAACGAAATATTGGGTGTGGTTGTTATCCCCCCCCCCCCCCCCCCCCACTTTTTCAATTAGTATCAGAGTAGGCAAACACGCTAAGACCTCATAAGTCTGTGTTTGTAGCAATCTGACTCTATGGACAGAAGTGTTATCTTTGTAAACGTACCTCCAGTATTCGATGGCTCCAATTACTTATGGTGGAAAATTGTTATGTGTGCCTTTCTTCAAGCGCGTGACTTTCAATCATGGGTTTGTGTTGTTAATGGCTATGATCCTCCAATGGTTACAATAGACGGTGTAACTGTTGCAAAGGATATTGGTGAGTATGAAGATCATGAGATTTTTGCTTCAAAGCAAATTCTGACGGTTTAAATGTTATCATCCATGCAACTATCCCAAATCTTCAGCATCATTTGTCTACTTGCACTCGATCTAAAGATGCTTGGGATATCTTAGAAATCGTATTCGAAGGGAATACCTCTTAGAAATAAGCTAGGCTTCAAAACCTGAATTCTGATTGGGAAAACCTTCATATGGCTAATGAAGATTCATTTGATGAGTTTAATCACAAAGTGTCTGAAATTGTTAATGCATCTTTTGCATTGGGTAAGACTATTCCTGAAAAAGATATTGTGATGAAAATTCTCAGATTGTTGCCAGCTAAATACGAATCTAAGAAACATGCCATCGTTGAAGGAAATAACCTTGAAGCACTTACCAGAAACTCACTCATTGGAAAGTTAAGAGTTCATGATCATGATCAGAACACAGTCAGAACATTCGCTCGTCCAATGCTGTGACCAACATAAGTTATTCTCCTAACTTGTCTTGGGATGATGAATGTTGTCCTAATCATATTGATCCTGACAGGTCATTGATTTTACAAAAGATCAAGGATATTGTAAGAAGAAGCAAAAGATTTAAGGAACATCTCTCTCTCTCTCTCTGATGCTTCAGATGATTCAATATAAGAAATATCATATTAGTTGGTCAATTCGCATACTTCCGAAGTTTGCACTGAAATTTCAGCTCTCACAGCAGAAAATTCTACTAACTCAAATTTTAATTCAGAATGTGAGTCTGACAAAAGATCGAGGATATTGTAAGAAGAAGAAAAAGATTTGAGGAACATCTCTCTCTCTCTGATGCTTTAGATGATTCAACATAAGAAATATCATATTAGTTAGTCAATTCGCATACTTCCGAAGTTTGCACTGAAATTTCAGCTCTCACAACATAAACTTCTACTAACTCAAATTGTAATTCAGAATGCGAGTCTGATACTGATATTTTTGAAATCTTTGATAAAAATGAATAAATTCACCAAGAAAATCTGCAACTAAAGATGAGGTTGGAGAAACTTGAATCATCATTTTAGGTGAAAAATCTTGAGATTGACTGTTTTAATGATGAATCCAACAGAACCCTGTCTCTAAAAGAAAAAGAGATTAATACTCTTAAGTGTGACCTATAAAGGTTGTCTGGAAGCTTTGATAAGATTTCAACAATGTTATTTGGTCAGAAGTCTTTTGCAAACGCAAATGGTTTAGGGTTCAAAAGCAAAACTGTGAGCATAAACAACTCTTTTGTTCCGGCCGGTTCTGGAATAATGGATGTTAAAAGTTGTCATAAACAAGAGTCAAATCAGCAAAACGAATTGTTTGTTTTGTGGAAATGTGAATCATGTTCAAAGTAAGTGTTGGAAATTCAAGAAGAGCAAAAAACGAATTGCCAAACTTCAGAATGACATGTAAAGAATGAATCTGGCTTTGGGTAACCAACAGGGAACTCTTGAAGACAAGAAGAAGTCTAAGGGAACCAGAGTCAAACGAGGTAAGAAGTCTGTTTATACAACAAACCTTGATAAGTCACCATGTGACACAAGATGTGAGCATTCTGCTCATTCCATCACTATCTAATTATAGTGATGTATGCATCCTCATTATTAACTTGAGAATATGAGGATTGCATCAAGGTTTCTCAAGTCGTATATAGTTGTTAATTCCTTATCCTCGATTTTTTAAGTTAAGATTTGCAATTGAATATTTTCTTATCAAAAATACATAATGGATCGTAAACCGTGAAGACTTTTTCAAAGTTTTTTTTAGGGTCTACTTATCCGGTGCTCTATTTATATTCATTTGTGATCAAAGTGCCCTTCACTTTTTTTCTTTAAAAGATACAGTATCATGCCTCCTGTAACTAGAGGTACCACAAAAAGGGATGCAGTAGAAGCAGTTAATGTGTATCTTTATGAAGGAATCCAATCCTCAAGGAAGAAAAATGAGAAGTTTACAAATGATGAAAAAGGTTCCTCCCCTAACTATTTTCTGTCTATTTGTCAAAATGATAATAACTTTAGGGCTATGGTGAAGGATCTCATCAGCAAAAGAAATGATTTAATATCTCAAATCATGTTCTCTTTGGAAAAGATAACTTACTATGAACAAATGTTATCTCTAATAAAGAACACCTTGTGTGAACTGAAAAGAGAACTTAGTGAGTTGACTGATATTTCTGAAGATCTGGAGGAATTAAATGATCTCATAATCAATGGGTTCTTCAGTAATGAGAAGGAATTCTCAGTAGATGCTCTGAGAAAGCTCTACAATGTCTAGGAAACTTCTTATGAGAATTTATTATTGTGTTTTAAGAAGGATAACTAGGGTTTGGAATAACAAATATTGTGATTACACATAGCTATTAACAACGATTTTCATCTTGCAATGTTTTAGATTTATTTTTTTAAATTCTAAGTTATTTGGAAGATGATTTTGCAGTATTAATCTTTATGGTTTTATATATTGCAAAAAAATTATGGATATGTGTGTTTACGTCCGTGAACTATGATTGTCCCGTATATGTCAAAAATTAAGTTATTATGTCTTTATGCAAATATTGACAAAAGATAGAATGAACTTTTGAATATTCTGTAGTATTAATCTTTTCCTGATCCACTTCTATGTGAAAGTACTGTATGGCTCCGTAAGTTTTCTTATGTTGAGCATTTCCGATTAAATTAATCATTAAGGTTCTCTTGTGGTTAATTTGTTCGCGTTTTCTGGATACAAATCCATGTTTCATGTGATTTGTTAATGTCCAAAGAAATCCTTCTTTTCTCGTAAAAGTAAGGTCGCTCTTGTTGTTCTTTCGGGAATGAAATTTTATGGGGGAGAGTTATTAATTGAACTTGTGATTAATTGCCAAATCTTTATGGGGAATGCGGCTGTGGAATATTACCTTGTATCTTTATAAACTCCTTGATGAATAAACTAAGTTTCGACTATGTGAAATCATCGAAACAAAGTTGATATGTTCTCTTTTAGTCATGAATAATCTCTTTGAGAATTTCATTATGATCCCATTAGTTTTCGTACCTTTGTCAATTTATATTTCCAAAAAGGGGGAGAATTATTTTGTAGTTCACACTACATACATATGGTTTACGAATCATTATGTAAGGGGGAGTAGTTTTCATTATGAGATGAAGTATTGACCAAGGGGGAGTGATACATATCACAGTAGTATTATTGTCAAAGTTGTGATACAATTGAACTTTGATGTTGTGTAATAATATTATGACACTGTATAACAATAATTGAGAACATCTGTTTTCTTATTGTTATGGCTACGGATATTTAACAACTATGATGCTGAGTTGAACACGTTCAGAATCACTGGAGTACTTGGAGTGACGAAGAATTAAAGGAATGTTGAAGAACCAAGGAAATCAAGCATGTTGAATGGGAAGCTACAAAGTTTATTTATTTTGTAATCCATATGTATTGATAGTTTTGTCACTAAAATTGACAAAGGGGGGGATTGTTAGAGCACTGCTCCGTCGAACTTGCTAGTGTTTCTATCTCAAGCTTGTTTGTCTAGTTTAAGTGATCAAAACTATAAGTCTTGATTTCTAGTCTACCTATAGCTATGTCTCGGATTAGGATAGAATGTGTAGTTGAGCTTTAGACTTCACGACGTTCATCGATTGAAGACGAAAATCTACTAAGGGGAGCTTGGAGGAAGTTCATCAACAAAAGGTATGTGGAGACTAAAATTTATCTATCACTCAGAAGTATATTATATTCTATCTCCTAATGACACTAAGTCTTATAGCTATATAGACTTTTTACATTATACACATTTGATATTTCGAGCCGAGTTTAGCTCGCTTATCTATTTCTTGAAATATGTGTTGGAAGATTTTTGCTTTAGCTATGTTCATCATTATTCTTGACGAGTTTAGTTGGAAACAATTTATTTGTTGGAAACTAAATAATAAGATCAAAAGATGATCATGTGAAAATTACCTTGAAACATCTTACATGATTTGTGTGAGATAGTCATTTGATGTGGACTCGGAATGTTTCATATTGATCATTCGTTCACTTGAAAATTACTTATAAGCTAATGGTATGTGTGAGACAGCCATTATCGTCTTCTAAAGATGTTTCAATGATTGAAATGGGAGTTTAGAACAATTAACCATTGTCTGGATATAACACAGTATGCATACCAGTACGCAAACTGTTGTGGCATGATTCAGGTACGGGAACCAAGTTTGCATACCAGTATGCAAACGGTTTTAACTGTTAAAGTCCGGGAACCAAGTTGTGCATACAAGTATGTGAATGGTTCTACTTGAGTTAGGTCCGGGATGACTACATGCATACCGGTTTGCGAACTGTCAGACAAGACCAAAGTCCGGAACTAAAGTTTGCGTACCCGTTTGCAAACTTAGTTGGTTAAGTTCTAAAATCGGTTAAGTATTATTTCATACTCGTGAACAAATACATTTATAAATTAAGGAATGCAATCTTTGCAAATCGTGGCTAAATGTTCATGAATTGATTCTCTTGAATCAATCCGATTTTGCTTCAATTGTTTCTTATATACTTCTATGAAAATATAAATAATTGAACAACTCTATGACTAACACAATTAGATTCATTTGATCTAGAAGTGTTAGGTGAATGTGGTTAATACAAAAGTATTCATATGGCTAACTTCAGCTAACTATTGTTGAGCCAACTCAATATACACGTTTAGGTATGGTTACCCATATTTAAATGAAGGTATATTTCATTTGTGTGTAACAAGCTAAGACCATTTAACGGTGGCGAGATATTGCTTTTGTTTAAGCAAACTTAGCTTGAATCTTAAATCAGGTTTTCATCTAACGGTGAATATTGATTGTTTTGTTACTAATCTAACTTAGAATGCAAACCCTGATTTGAAAGACTATATAAGGGAGAACTCTAGCAACTGGAAAACCTAATCCCCACTTCAGTGTGATACTAGTTGCGACTATAATCAATTCTCCTTTAAGTTTTTTCCCTAAAACCATCATAGGTTAACGACTTGAAGACTTCATTGGGATTCTGAAGCCAGAACCAACTATTTTCTATGTAGTTGAGTGTTCTGATCTTACTTGTTCTATCGTATTGAGTACTATCTTTTCTAAGATTTGCTCGAGATTTATCTCCGACAGGTAAGATATAAAAAGTAATCACAAAGCTCTTCGTCTTATTTTTTGTGATTCCACAATAACTTCTTCTACTACCATATAATTATTTTATTTTGAGGTGATTGATATTTCTAGGCCGTTCGTCGAGAATATAAGACCGGATTATCAATTGGTTCATGTTCACCTTGATTTATCAAAATACATAAAAAACTTCATAGCTCCTACAGATTTATCTATCAGAATTGACTTTTTTGTGGGAGAAAGATTTGTTTATAAAGTCTTCGACTTTGGGTCATAGTAACTCTTAGTTGTGGGAGAGATCAGCTAAGGGAATCAAGTGCATAGAGTCCTGCTGGAATTCAGAGACGTAAGGAACGTGATTGTACCTTAATCGGTGTGAGACTTGGTTAGGGCTCAACTACATTCCAGTCTGAAGTTAACTTGTAGTAGGCTAGTGTCTGTAGCGGCTTAATACAGTGTGGTGTTCAAATCTGGATTAGGTCCTTGGGTTTTTCTGCATTTGCGGCTTCCTCGTTAACAAAACTTCTACATTACATTTGTTTATATAATTGAAATATCACAGGTTGTGCGTAGTTCAATCAATTGGTAAATCCGACCTTTGGTTGTTGATTGAAATTGATTGGAACTTGAACATTGTTCTTTGGTATCATTCAAGTTATTTCTCATATCAATCAGGCTCACAAATCTCTATCTGTTTGATTGCAGATTGTATTGAGAAATTTAGCTATAACTCTTGGATATTTTTCTTTGATTGAGTCTGATTGTCTAGTTGATTCTCATGGAATTATATTGGAGTTAGTCCATACAGATTGCCGAACGAAATATTGGGTGTGGTTGTTAGGCCCCCGCTTTTTCAGAATGAACTTACGAAAACAACGCAGAAAGAATGAGGTCATTCAAAGTTCGGTCGAAGAAGTTATTAGCAAAATAGTTTGACACCCCTTCGTATGGATTAGGTTGTGACCGGTTACACCTTGATCCCTAGGTTAGGTTGTAACCGGTCACACCTTGAATTCATACATAAAACTGTTTTAGGCATAACTTTTGCATACAGCATCCGAATTCAGTGATTTTTGGCTCGTTTTAACCGTATATACAAGAGACACACATATGTGACCAGTAGATATCAACATCATAAACTCAAAATTACCATTTCTATCAAAAGCTCAAATATAGATAGAGAAGGTATGATTATAGAAGAGAAAAATCTCCCCGAAGATGTTAATTAGTCAAATAATAACTGAGAAGTCATGTGCTTCCTCACCTTTCATAAGATTGAGAACAAAGGTGAGCATGCACATTCCAACACAACTTGGTTGTGTTGAGTTGAGCCTTGTTTTTTTCGCCATTCTTGAACTCTTGATTGGTTTGCTTTTTCTTGTTCCATCTCTTGTTTTTATTTTTTGACTTGTGATGAAAAGTGTCATTATCACAACATTCATTCGTACAAGATACTTTAGACAACAAGATGTCTTTCCTTAGTCTTTCAAGAAGACTCTCAACATTTATCAATCGAGTGTCATCCTTGTGACTAACTTTCCGTCCCTCTTTGGATATGGAGGACTTTGGGACCCATTTGTAGATGGGTTTCGTAGGAGCAGCTTTCTCTTTCATACCATTAGGAAGATTGCCCTTTTTGATACTTTTCGAAACAACTTTTCTCCAATTTGGAACATCAGATCTTGTCTTCGCATTTACAAAGTCATCTCTCTTTCTATAGTCGGGTCTTTTATGAGATGACCTTGTCGAGCGATAGGCAAAACTTGAACTATCATTATAATAATTCTTTTGCCTAAACTTTGGACAATAACGATCTGAGTTCTTTAGGGAGGAATCTTAGCCAATTCGTTTGATACCAAAGAAAGTGCATCTTGCATCTTACGAACTTTGCATCCCCATTGAAAGTGTCCTTTATGACCACAAAAATAACAATGTTTAGTAACATAAGGAGTATGAGTTTTAATGTTACCTTTTTGTGGATCACTTGCATTGGAGCTCGACGAGTTTTCTTCTTCTTCTTATCTTTGTTTAATGTTGCTTCTTTCTTGACATTAGCAGAAATGCTTTGTTTGATGGCTTTGACATCAGTAGAAGCCTCTGGTTGAGAAAAATTTGTATCTTTGACAAACTTTACCTCTTTGCTAATATTTGAAGCATCTATTCCCTTACAACATTATTCATAAAAATTATTAAAAAAAGTGGAAATCAATAAACACCCCTAGAGGGGGTACTTTTAAATTTTCTATAGGATTAAATTTGGATGCTGAATTTATGCAGTACGTACTAGTTCGCGAATATTTGCGAATAAGCCGAATTACTAAATTAGATACAGTGGTTAGTGTTTTAGACTTTCCCCCCCTTTTTTTTGTCAATTTTACGGAAACGCTTGTCCCATCCATATTGCTAAGACTAAGTCCTATGGTCTTCTAATCTAACATCTAGATTGACAGCTAGGACAACCTCCCCAGTCATATGGTAGTGTTAATCTAGCATTTTTATACACAGAATGAAACAACGAAAAGCAGACAAGCTGAATGGAACATCGAAAAGCAGAATTAGGTTGCGCTGAATAGAACAACGCAACCATCTCAGCCGTCGGATTAAAAAAATAAATGGATCTGCGCTGAACCAAATATACAATAGTTTTTTTTTTAATCTGCAATGTTTTTTAGCTAATCTAGCAACCAAATCTAGCCCATAGGACTTAGTCTTAATTAACAAATTTTATAAGGCGAAAGTACATGATTTTTGTTAAAGGGAGGGCAAAAATGGATCCGAGGAAAGCGAAATCCGTGGTCAACTCACTGACTAGGTTGATTCATACGATGAGTTAGTTTTTCTTTTCTTTCTAAGACTAATATATCCCCATCTCCTAAGATTTTGAATCTGAGGTTTTTATAAAAAAAACCAGTTTCACGTTCTGATCCAAAATGGTGAGAATAACATGTTTTACTCTTCCGGTTCAAATAAAAACGAACATCGTTATCCACCATGAAAGCTCCAATTGCAGTGAAGACTCAGCATGAAATGGAAATGACCGGAGATGTTAGAATCATTTAATATTATTGGACTTATATGATGGCTCTTACTCTTTCTTTTTAGGGTAGAAAATTCCTATGTTGATTTCGTCATGGAAGGAAACTTATCCGGGACATGCTTTTCTGATGTTAGTAGTAGTTGTCTATAACTTTATAGGGATTTCATTTGAGGAGTACAAGATAACCTTGATAGATATAACTAAACTTTATCATGTTGTAACATACTAGGTTTGCATCAAACTCTATTGATAATTGAAATCTCGATAATTCATATTATAATGTCACATATAGTGCATCAACAAATGAAGGGGGTGGAACATTCAATCATTATAATGAAGAAATTTAACCGTATTTTAACGGAGGTTTGTTTTGAATTTGATTTATGAACTTTCTGATTAGGTTAAAACTATGTTTAGGTTGTAAGTGTGTGAAGAAAGCGTGTGACAATAAGGATATTTTGGTCTGAGTCAAACAAATTTATTAAATCGACCTAATAAACAAATTGATTACAATTTTTGTTCTTCTAAAATCCATTTTTGCTCTCCCTTTAACAAAAATCAAGTACGTAAGAATTATATTTTAGAATGAATTAATAAGCTTTACATTAGTTTTGCTCTTTTTTGGGGCTCTCATATTCACAAGGCGTTTTCGGGCTCTCATATTCACAGTGCAAAAATGAGTACGGTACGGATATGCGGTGGAACAAAACCATGGTTTTACACGGACTTGGCATTGACTGGTCAGCGAGTGAGATAGAAAGAGGAGAGAAGAGGCGAGAGAAAGAGGAGAGAGTTGATTTGAGGGCACAGTGAGTCTTAATAGTAGGTTAGGTTAGGTCTAAAGTCTCTCTCCCTGGTCACGTTTGTTTGCGGTAAATAATACTCTCTCACACGTCTTTTACTTTGTAAGGGTAAAACAGTCTAGTACACAAACGGCGTTAAATCGTTTCGTCTTCTGGGTATATTTCTTGGTTACCAAGACTCCTCTGGTGATCAGAAGTTGCAAAAAAATGGAAACATGATTTGTTTTCTAATTTACTCATTCTTATCCACTCACTCCTTCCTCCTCACACCACACTCCTTTTTACTTTACTTTTCTCTCATCTTCACCACAACCACAACCACAACCACATTCTCTCTCCACCTCTGAAACTTGATTTTTGCTAAGACTAAAAAACGTGAACAGCAAGAAATCTGAATCAGATCAACCTACATCACCAGAAAAGGCAGAGATAATTAAACAATCAGATGTATAAGAAGGAGATGTTTTATTAGGAGAAAACTACATGAGGAGGAGATCAGAATCAGATCCACCTCCTCAATCAGAGAAAACAGAGATGATCAACCAATCAGCAATGGATGTAGATGAAGAAGAGGATGTTTTGATAGGAGAAAACAACAAGGAAAGGCTGTTATAATCAGATCCGCCTCCTTCATCAGCAGATGAAGAGATGTTTGGACAGTCCTCAAACTCAGACGAAGAGGAGGATGAAAACTCAGACAGAGAGATTTTTGTATAGAGGTGCATGTAAACTCAGACGGGGAGGAGTATGGGGTCTATGTAAACTCAGAGGAAGAGTCAGACGAAGAGGAGTTTGATGAGGAGTTTTACGCCGGGGAGCTGAGGAGTGGAATAGGATTGCTTGAGGCTGAAGATCGGCATCCTAAGCAAGCACTAAAGAAACTGTATGAGGATGAAAGTGAATATCATAAGGAAGCTCTAGAGTTACTAAAGGCATGTTTCCAGGTATCATTAGAGCAAACTTCTTCTGTACCAAGTTTGTCTGAGTTTGAAGAAAGGGTAAAGGTGATTGTTAAGAATGAACTAGAAGCACTCAAGGAATGGTTGCAGAAATCTGGAGCGTCATCACCTAGGCCAGTACCAAGTTTGTCTGAGTTTGAAGATGGGGCAAAGGAGGATCTTAAGTATGAGCTAGACGCACTTGAGGAATGTTGGCACAAATCTTGTTCAGGAAAAGCTTCATCTGAACAATTAGACTTTCCGGTTGGTAACTATGTTCTTTGTGCTCGTTAAATGATAACAAACTTCATCTTTCCTATTGTTTCTTTCATATACTTCGCTTTCATATCTTATCACCTGACCTTTCCTGATGTTGTTGTTTTTGCAGTTCGACCGCTTAAAGAAACCTCTACTTGCATGGATGCGGCACTTCGACATTGACTTTCAAGATCAGGTCGTGGCAGGGCTGTCTACTCTGTTGGAGGCTAAGCCTACGCAAATTGGAAAGGTTATCACAATCTATCTCTTTACATCATAGATTTCGGATGTGTATGATTAGCTAGTTGGGAGAGACTCGGGATGTCACTTCCAACTAGTGAATAAATTTACAGATGAACAAGAAAGAGGCATTCCTATTAGCTGCCTTTTGTTCCTAATTCATGAATGATTTCTGTGCTGAAAGTCGTAAAGCTGAAACCATTCATCTAGTTTTGCATAGTACTTGCACCTGTTATGATTCCTCACTAGGAGCCTTCTTTTATTCCATCACTCATAAGCATAACTTTTTTTTTATCAGAATGATGAACCATCTACAATACGGGAATTCGCAGAGGCTGTTCACGCTTATCAGGAAAAAAATCCCGATTCAGAAGAGCAGCTCGTAGTACTTGTGGAAACATGGTTTGCCAGGTATATATGCAGCTGTCTCTACACTTCTTCATATTTCTTTTGTTCATCAACTCAGCTGGCTATAAACTTCTTCTCATGTGGGATTTTGACCTTTATTTATTCTTAAAAAAGGCACCGGAAGGGAATTGAAGAGCTTGCAAAGATATGGAATATGACATCGTCATGTCTGTTTGCACTGCTTCGTAAGTACTCTATTGCATAAAAAGACAGCCATGTTTCGTAAGTACATTACGAGGGGTGATGTTATTAAGTAAACGGCTAATGATGGATGGTTATTGATTTTACCTGAACTGAAATGCGTACAAGCTGATAATTGATCTATGTTTGTTAACCTTAGTTGAATCCAGGCTCATACTGCATAGAAAGGCAGCCATGTTTCTTCCAAAAAAAAATTCAAACTTAATACACTAAGTTGGAAAAATGTCCAACTTCAATGGCTGGTAGAGCTGTTGCCATGTTGAGTGTTCACGCATGTCTAACACAAATACAGAGTCGTATGTGTGGAAATAACAATTTTTTTAAAAAAATTTGTGTCACTGTTACACAGGTCTCAATTTTGTCTACTAATGTATCGGGATGGATGATTGCAGGAGTTTTTTGGATGGAAATATTGGTGATGCATGAAGTTTTGCCTGACATTGGTCTCCCAGTAGTTTCCCTTGAGGTCTACTACTATCTTTCTCTATGTTTGGCGGTCTCTGAATAGTTGTGTTGTTGTCCAATGTGTGTCTGTCGAATCCAGACTCTGTTTTGGTGTTAGTTGGAGCTGAGGTGTTTCATTTTAAAAATGGAATGTCATGCTGTTTTTTAATCCTAACTCCTGTGTTTTGCTAGTTGGAGCTGAGGGTTAGCTGTTATCACCTGTACTTCAGTCAGGAATTTGTGTTCCAGACTCAAATTCTAATGTTCCAATGTTTTTATTTTGTCTACATTAATATAAGTTACCCGGATATTATCTGTCTTATAGTGGTCTGAAAACATATACATATACTTGAATTTGTCTTGATAGCACAATTTTAATCATTCTAGTTTACCGAAGATGTTACAAAGCTATACGTGGATTTCACATTCGCTCATCTTCTAGGAAGCGTCTCAGGTGACTCTTGTTCTAGCTATGTTCATAAATTATTTTGGATGTTCATCTCAATCGCTGTAGTCGTAAGAAAGCTAATACGTAGGTGTGTAATGTCTTTGTAAGCATAGAAAAGTTATGGTTTCAGGCTTTCCCAGTGATTGTGACTAGTCCAACAATCTTAGCCATGCTTCAAATAAATAAGTATATATTTTAGTTATGTGAAGAACGTTGATTTGATGCAGATACCCGTATATGAATCAACAGATTGATAGTCTCTTTGCAATCTTCGTTTCTCAGTCCAAGTTTGTTTGTATAGTACCATTCATCTAGAATGCATTTCAGTTTACTGAGAAGAAAATGCTGTTGAATTTGGCAGATTGTCTCAAGAGAAACAAAGGAATAGAGGAGAGTAAAAGGATCATGACTAAGGGCAGCCTGGATGTCCTACGGGTAAAAAAAATCCAGCACTTTACTTATATATATTATTTCACATATTTATCTGCTTAGCTAAGTAATGGCTAAATTGTCTGTCATTATCCTTTTTTGTCTTGTATATTTTAGGGATTTTGCCAGATTCCTGATGATAGTAACCTAGAGATGTTAGTGAAGTTGAGGGACTTAATTGCCGACATGGTGCAAGATGGTTTTAATAAATTCTTTAAGAAACTTGATAGTCGTTTGCTTCTCATGTCGGGAGAAACTATTCCAACCAGTCAAGGTGAAGATATAATAGATGCAAAAAGAGACAAGAAAGTTCTTGCCGGGTTTGTTCTTGTTTTGTCTCAATTTGCTGTTTTCGTAGAGCAAATCGCAGTCCCTACTATTACTTTGGTAAGGAGTAGTTCATTCTCTAATGCTAATGGTAAATAATAATCTTAGACTTCTAGTCTCAAGACATTTATAAAATTTCGATCTTTCATTTATTAGGAAATGGCTGTCTGTTTTTCTGGAGGCGTTCGAGATTTTGAGGAAATCTGTCGCACATTCCAGGAAGCGGGAGAAAAGTATCTCTATCTAGTATGTGCATAACGTCTTTTAGTTTCTGGATTTTGACTCAAGTCTTATGTATGGATGAAGTAGAATTACCTCCATAGTTTGTTGTTGCACTATTGACTATTGTGCAAGCAAATTTTTATTGATGTAGGGGTGCAGAAGGGCCTAAATTTATTTAAAACATTAAATGAGCTTTGTGACCAAAAAGAAGTGGTTCATAGTATTAGCTTAAGAAGATTTAACAACCATATACCTACGATCTTGTCTTTGTGATCATGTGCTCTATGATAATGTGTAACTATAGTAGGTACTTTTGGGATCTAAAACTGTCAAAGATACTCATGCAGTGCTAACCTAGATTCATTGTATCAGTTAAGGAAGATTTAAGTTATTCAGTTATTCATTTAAAAGGATTGGCATCTAAATTTACTTGAATGCCTTGTTGAATCTTTCTCTGCAGTACTTAAAAATGAGCAGTCAGAAGATATCAGTTCTTCTCACAGGGTGGCTTGAAACAACCAACTGGATCAAAGTCAGTAGTTTCTCTTATATATTTGTTCATACATTGTATAGTGTGGCACTAGGAGATCTTTGGATTTTCATCGCTGACATAAAACTTACTGCAGGACAAGGACCCTAGTGAAGTTGATACGTTCTTTGATTTGGTTCGTCAAGAGGTATGACCACGTATCTTTTATCCAATAGGAAGCTCTCCTTCTCATAATCAGAGCTTGGATGTGTACCTATTTTGTTTGTTGATTATCGTCTGAGTTTCTCGATTCCCTCGTGCTTCTTATTGCAGCTCAAGTGCATTGATAATCTTTCTTTCCCCATCTGTGTTTCAGCTAAACGCCATAAGGAATGAAGTAAAGCAGATTTTACCTCGTCGGTCTGACAGCAATGGGAGCACCGCATCGTGCTGCAGTAATCCAATTCGTATGCGTAAAGATAAAAATGTACAATCAAATGCTCAATGTGCCGGTAGATTGGAATTTTTCAAAGAAGTTGAATATAGGCAGGTAGATTGGTTATTGTCCTTGGTGATGGTGGGGGTGTAAATGTTGATACAAAGCAGTTGACTTTTATTTTCATTCTGTTTCCAGGAATCAGTTGTGTCAACTATGGTGAGACTTTGCCTCGAGAGTTTCCAGGACTTTGTCAGGCTTCAAACTTTCAACCGTGGTAGATTGCAGCAAATTCTGTTTGTTATTCAGCTCCTAAGAGGCTTGTTAAGTGAATTTGGTGAAGATGAAGCTGCCATTTCCCTACTGGATCTGGTGAAATACTTGTTACAATCCTTCTGATTTCTTCTCCGCTTTGGATCTGTAAAATTTTCAGAATTTATTCAGGATCTTTGTAGAAAGTTGTGCTAAATGTTTTGCAGAATTTTCAACCAATCAAACTAACATGTTTTATTTGTTTCTTCTTGGTTGTTGGGTGGTACAT
This sequence comes from Papaver atlanticum, assembly GCA_023531105.1. Lineage (NCBI taxonomy): Eukaryota > Viridiplantae > Streptophyta > Magnoliopsida > Ranunculales > Papaveraceae > Papaver > Papaver atlanticum. The sequence goes on along the minus strand of JAJJMB010014022.1, from coordinate 1,645,047 downwards.
TTGTAGGTATCTGTTGCTGCAGCTGGGAGGTTTCAGGACTCAACCCCTCTGAAACCAACTCTATGAGAATCCACGGCCATAAAAGGTCAAGAAACCAGATGTCGTTTCTCTTTTGTGATCAGAAATTTTGACTGTAAAACGTCCAGATTTTTTATTGTGCTTTCATCTTGTCTGTTCATGGTTGATAAAGTCGAGTATCTTGGGTGATGTTTTTTTTTTTTTGACTGGTTTTTACGAGTTCTGCTCAATCTGTTATGTTCATAATAGTAAACTGAAGGGCAAATTAACAAAGTGGCCTGCTTCCTACCATATAATTAATAAACCGGCCAATGATTTAAATTCTTCTATAAAGTGGTCATTCTGTTAGATTTCACACCTGGACCCACCAGATCAGTCAGAGGCGCTGAATAAGTCAAATTCGACCAGAGAAATTACTTTCATGCCCTTACCCATTTCAAAGACGCGTAAGGTGTGATCACTTTTCATTTTTTCCCCGTCTCTCTCTCGTTCTTTGCTTCTTTCTTTTCGTTCTCTCATTTTCTTCGTTCTGTTGAAACTAGGGTTAGGTGTTAAAGAGATTAGGGCAACTGATTATTAGAGAAGAATTCGTTATTGGTGAAGATGTAGATGTTAGTGAAGAACCAAAATGTATTTAGAAGACAAATTCTGTATATTTAAGGTTTCAGAGAAGGTTTTGATAAAGTGAACATGAGGTACAAATCGGGATTGAAATACTATCTAGGTGAGATTAACGAAACCCGTGACTTAATATACGATGAAAGTCAATGTTTTGATATTTAATTGATCGATTGATTTGTATTTCTAGGGTTTCTGTTTTTCCCCTTTTGTAATTACGGTTTTCTTGCAGCTGTAATTGAAGCATCGATGTAGAGAAGAACAAAGTGGGATAAATACTGATGGGTTTGAGCTATTTGAACTCAAAAAGAGAAGGGTACAGGAAATTGATTTTTAGGGTTTGTCGAGATGATGTGAAACGGAAGATACTGTTAATACAAAAGACATGAAGGAAATTGGGTTATTCTACAAATCCAAGATGGGATTTGATTTAAGTTTGATATTGACAGAAATTAGGGTTTGAAGTGCAGTTCAAGTAGTTGTTGAGTATCTCTGACAGATTTGAAGGAATGAGTTTGTTCTTGAATTCAAATTGACAAGTATTATGAGATTTTGATGTTCTGCTGCTTTAGATAATGATGAGCAGGTGTTGGCAGTCACTGGCAAGGATGCAAAATTGATAGCTGTTGACCAAGCAATAACCAGGTTATGAGAAGTTGCTTGGATTGAACTCAAGTTATGGGTGGTTTTGAGCTGAGATGATGGCTCAAATGGTGTTTTTGCTATTCATAAAGGAAGAAGAGTTGTTGCGGTTGATTGGCTAAGAAGATGGTATTGTAACAGAAATGAAATTGCAGGTGCAGTTGTAATTGGTGGTTGTTATAGGGGGAAAATGATAAGTGACTACAGCTGTTGTCTCATGTTGCAAGTGTGCATAGATGGTTGTATCATGAAGTTGTTCAGGTGTTCCAAGTTCAACAGAATGCAAGGATTAATAGGTTTGATTTGTTTTTGTGTTGCTTGTAGAGAATGACACAGAGAGATGGAAGGAACGAGCTAAGAGGGTGAGCTGTGAACTGATGGCTTGGTAGAAAAGTTTGACAAGGGAAGTTGAGTGCTATCATGATTGTGTAGTTTCTAGCAAGGGTTTAAAGCAGTATATGAGTGTGTGGTGCTATTGAAGGTTGTTGTGATTTAGTGGAGCTGATGGGTGCCGGTGCAGCTGAAATGAAAGTGCAATGGTGGTGGAAGACAACAAGAAAAATGTGTTGGTGTTGTGCTACAGAGAAGCTACAAAAATGAATTAGATGTATGCTAGGATTGTGCAGGGGTGAAGAGTATAATGGCCTGAATCTGGTTCAGGCGAGTTGACTCACTGATCCAGACTGACTAGTTCATGTTGGCTCAATAATAGTTAACCAAGGTTAGCCATATGAACACTCTCATATCAACCTTATTCATCTTAACCATAACTAGTTCAAATGACGCAAATGAAACTAGTTAAAGAGTTGTTCAATTGCTATATTCTCATAGAAGTATACAAGAACACAATTGAAGCAAAATCGGTTTGATTCACTCGAATCAATTCACGAACATTATAGCCACGGTTTGCAAAGAATGCATTCCTTATTATATAAATGTATTAGTTCATGTACAAAACTGATTTTAGAACTTTAACCTTCAAGTACGCGAACAGGTACGCATACTTGAAATACCCTGACTGAAATTTGGTTTCGCCAGTACGCGAACAGGTACGCATACCACCAATCCCAGCATAAAATCTTGGACATGAACCTTACGCCAGTACGCGTACAGGTGCGCATACTTAGGTTCCCGAACTTCTCAAACCAACAGGTACGCATACTATGGTTCCCGGACATAGATCACATATGTGCAAGAGTACACAACATGTTGTAATCCAATAATGGTTAAGTGTTCTAAACTCTTCATTCAATCATTGAAACTTTCTTAGAGAATGACAATAACCGTTTTCACACACTATTAGCATCAAAGCAATTTTCAAGTTATTGAAATAATCATAATGAAACTTCCAAGTCTACATCAAATGATTGTATCACACAAACCATGTAAGATGTTACTCGGAGATTTTCACATGATCAAGATGAACTTGGTCAAAGCGAAAGCTTGCCAACACATATTCCGAGAAATATGTAAGCGAGTTAAACTCAGCTCGAAATCTCAAATGTGTATAATAGAAAACTATATAATAACACGACTTATGTCTCAATATTGGAGATAGAGTAGAAATAGACTTTCCAAGTGATAGATGAGTTTCAGTCTCCACATACCTTTTTGTTGATGAAGTTCCACAAGCTCGCCTTAGTAGTTCTTCGTCTTCAATGATGAACTCCGTGAAGTCTAATGCTCAACTACACAATCTATCCTAGTCCGAGACATCTATAAGTAGACTAGAAATCAAGACTTATAGTTTTGATCACTAACATTGACAAACAAGCTTGAGATAGCAACGCTTGCGAGTTCGACCGAGCAGTGCTCTAACAATTATTTCCTATGATGAAATTTTCACCATAACCCATTCACATAATCATAACAGTATATACAAGATTATGTCGATGCCATATCTACGAAGTTCAAAAGATAAGAGTTATACTTCGTAGTCTAATTCCCTAATACTATGATCATACAAATATGACCATGTCACATCACTATAGTATCATACAATATGTACAGTATATACAGCTTCGAAGTTATGTTTTCAATATAGCACGACTTGAAAGATATGTTAGGAATAAAACAGTTCAAGTCAATATTACTAACCTCAAGAGGAAGGATGATGTTGTCGTTTTAGTTCGCTTCTTCTTCAAATTCTTCAGGTCTTCGTAGTAATACTTGTATGTTTCAACATTCCTAGACTTTTTAGTCTAACCTAAACGAAGTTGACTATAGTATATAATCAAGCAACTTTTAGACGAGTTTTGACTCACTAAAATATGACAACCAAACTTGACATACCAACGCTTGGTGAGTTCAACCGAGCTATGCTCTAACAGGTTATGTGTACCCTTACAGAAAATAAAAGTCAAGCACTTTTGGTATGCGTACTGGGTATGTGTACCAACTTGTTTCACGAGCAAATGAACTTCATGGTATGTATACCAGTATATGTACCATGAGTCGTTACCAAACTAGAGCTACACCAGTACGTGTACTGGGTATGCGTACCGTGGATAAGGAACTATAACAGTTATTCCAACACGTGTATTGTCCCTGTATCCAGATTTTCAGAAGTTCTATATTTCTCTTTTAATCAATTCGAAACATTCCTGAAAAGACGAGGGTACCCAAATACACCACAATCTTTAATTTATCCACCTATAAGTCCTCTTACCGCAAGTGATTGTCTATGGACAAAGTCGAGACAATACTACAAATCGGTATTCACACTTTCTGTTATCGTCTATGGATACGAGATCGAGACAATACAACAATCAAAGTGTGATTACTTGATAATAGGTTCGGACTTAACCAAACTCTATAAGATCACTATCAAGTAATACGGAGTTAACGTTTGTGTAGTTTACTTTAAATTATAATAACAACAATTATAATTGCGGAAAATAAAAGTAAATGGCACAACAAGATTTTCTTAACGAGGAAACTGCAAATGCAGAAAACCCCCGGGACCTAGTCCATAATTGAATACTCTCAGAATTAAGCCGCTATACAAAATCTAACAAGCTTCGTATAGTTGAGACCAAGCAACTAAACCTATAATTCACCTAGTTTCTTCAGTATCCCTGCGCTTCCGACATTCAATAAGTGTACGCACTTGAATAATTCCTTTGGATCGTATTCCAAACAGTAAAGGAACAACAAATCTGTTTGGTAACAACTCTCTTGATTCTTTCAAATGAAGATATCTCAAGTCATATGCAAAGGCTCTTCCTCTTAACCAATAAACTCCTTTGCCTGGTCAGATCAATCTATCCAACAACTACCGAAGTAGCAGAGTTTAGATTCGCAATCAATCAATATAGAATCAAACAAGAAACTATAAGGTGATGTCGATCTTACACAACTAACCAATCGAATAAATCCGATTCTAGTTGGATCCCAGCCGGTCAAGGTTTTTGCACACCCAAAGATATAGAAACCAAATCAAAAATCTTTTTTGTTTTCAAATCTTCTATAATCTTCAATAAACACCTGCAAAACACCACTTGAATCTCTTGTGATCAATCACGCACAGAACGGAATCTGTTAACAATGGATTATCACAAGACGTCTTTAGATCTACAAACTTTTCTAAAGATCCCATCGACACTTCGATCTAATTTGAGTGAATCTTATATCAGAAGAGAAGATTCTCAAGAATAAACAAACTAGGTGCAATCAAAGTTCAACAACCGTTAGTCAATCAAATCAATCGAAAACTAAAATAAACTTCAATTATCCAGTTTCCCACCAAAGGTACTCGTAGATCGCTTCTTGATCCCACGGAAGTCTTTAAACGAGCGGTCGTAAGAGATTTCTCCTAATTTCCTTTCCGAATAGACGGCTTCACCAGAAATAACAAAAAGATGAAGTTTGCCTGGCTCTTAGGATAGTTTGCTCGAAATTCAAACTTGGGTATTTATAGACCAAGGATGTTTGGACACCAAGGAATTTCCAAAACCGAATTATTCTTAAGATATGCAATAAATGCCCAAATCGGTTTTCATAATTCCTGGAAATTCTTTTTCCAATATTTCCGAAATCTCACTAGAAAATCTCCAATTAATAAATGCACATTACCAATTTTTATTTTCCAGAGATATGCATTTAATTACTGGTAATTAAAAGCATATAAAACTAACAACCTTAATTAAAAGATTCTTAATTTATTTCGATCCGAGATCTCCTTGAGAATTAAGGAATATCTTTGAACAATAAAAGATAAGAGTTACTGATCATGTTCAAAGTATGTCGACATCTTTTTTTATTTGTAAATCCTTTTTCATATTTACAATCTTGGAATCGATTATACCACACTTCCAAACAAGTTTAGAATTGGTTCATCTGAATTCCAAGAACAACTATATGATTGATCAAATATCAATTCACTAATCATGGGTTTACGGTTATACCAAACACAAGGATCAGTTCTACCTTAATATGGTTACTGGGACCGGTTACATCAGTTACCGGGATCGGTTACGTCAATTACCAGGACCAGTTACCATATTAATTCTCATGGTATTACTTGTGATCGGTTACACAAGTCACTAGGATCGGTTACACCAATTACCAGGACCGGTTACGCCAATTACAAGGATCGATTACACAACTCTTTTGTGATCGGTCATACCAATTACTAGGATAGGTTACACCAATTACAAATATCGATCATACTATCTCAGGTGATTACTTAGGATCGGTTACACTAATAAAAGTCATACCAATGCATAAGTCAGGCACTTTGATTAGTTTTACCAAGATACACAACAAGTTATGATCGGTTCTACTAACTCACACATATTGGTAATCCAAAGATATGCAATAAATAACAATACCAATAAGCCTAGCGATTTCCCTTTTGATTCATAAAACAAGTTCATGAATGTACTTCCTTTAAACAAATGTAAACATTGTTTCCTAGGACGAAATCTTTACCTTTACCCATACACATAATCACAATTGCATTCATACGATTATGTCGATGTCTTATATACGAAGTTCAAAAGATAAGCGTTATACTTCGTATTCTAATTCCTTAACACTATGATCATGTGATCATGTCTCACTACTAGAGTATAATCATTCACAGCTTCGCAGTTATATTTTCAATATAGCACGACTTGAAAGATACGTTAGTAATGAAACAGTTCAAGTCAAAATATTACTAAACTCAAGAGGAATGATGATGTCGTCGTTGTAGCTTGTTACTTCTTCACATTCTTCAAGTCTTCGAGTAATACTTGTATGTCTCATAATCCTAATCTTTCTAGTCTAACCTATACGAAGTTGTCTCTAGTTTCATAATTAAGCGACTCTTTAAATGAGTTTTTATTCACTAAAATATGATAACCAAACTTGACATACCAACGCTTGGTGGGTTCAACCGAGCTATGCTCTAACAATTCCCAAACGACATCAATGACGAATACCATTGCTCAGGTTATTTTCAAATGATCAACTTGAATTATGATTTAGTTTATAAACAATAAATTGTTCTTAGCTAAATTCACCAAGTACAATGAATGGTTATTGCTTAGATCATATTTCGAGAATTCAACAAGATAAGCTTGGCTCGAAATTACTTTTGTGCAATAATTTAAAGTCCACCTAGTCATACGACTTGGTCTCATAGATAGAATAGTGATAATTGAGTAATAGGATGGTTCAATCTTCACATACCTTTTGTTGATGAAGTTCTCCAGATGTCTTCAGTCGATTTTTCTTCTTCAAATGGTGAACGCAGTGATGTCTTGTACTCAACTACACACTTCTAAACCTAATTCGAGACATGACTAAATGTAGAATAGAAATCAAGGCAAAATTTTGATCAACTAAATTTGACAACAAGCTTAAGATAGCAAAACTTGCGAGTTCGACCGAGCAGTGTTATCAAAAACTTAACTAACTAACGGGGGTACTGTTAGCATTTATAGGGGTATATAAAGCAGCACCCTAAGATAATTACAGAATTAACAAAATACATCCGAACTAAAATCTGCGAAGGAAATGAAAATGGAACGAATATCAAGCGTTGAGTTCCTGCCACGCGAGCGCGCATGACAACCGGCTCCTCTAGTATTTTCATACTATAATTCTCGGTAATCTATGAGGGAAATCCCGAGAGACACAACCCTAATGAAACCAATAATGCTAGATACACCGGGGAGAAAAATCCCGGGATATCACCAAGTGAGAGAAAGATGGGGTGGGACCCGCTACTAAAAACTACCCCTGCTCAGCTCCTGGTGGAACCCGCCACAAGTTTGTCTGTACCGGGAGAATTTTCGGGATTATCTCCCGGTAGGTGTAGCACTACCGTAATATAACCCCCTATTTTCTCTAGGTGCCCCCGGGAGATTCGCACTGTTTATGTAGAATCACATATTTTGTCCCTGAATAATTGTCAGAGATAGAGAGAGAGGAGAAGAGATTCCATTCTCTTTCTTGTTCAACTAATTAGATCTCCTCTTTAATTCCTGACTTTTCACTTTCCCAGTACTAGAAAACCCTACAGAAATCCAGACCGAATAATGAATATCTGAAAATTTTCCGATTCAATTCAGTAGTGTTGTAATGGAAGGAGAATTAGATTATCAGTTATTATGATTTCATCATCTTCTTCTTCTCCATCATGGTTCTCGGGATTTGTTAGAAGTCGTAGTAGTGTTAAACCCGAAAACCCTAGTAACATGATGACTACTGACGCGATCGCTAGTGAAGGAGGAGGGATTATCAGTGGTGGTTCTGTTAATCGGAAGAATCATGGATTTCTATTCAAGTATGGCCCTAAATCTGCTCAGGTTTGCCCATCATTTTGATTTTGAAAATTTCTTTGTTTTTTGTTTTGTGATTATGAATGAGAATAAGTAATTTGAGTTTTGATTTTGTGATTATCAATCAGGTTGCATTTAAGGCTGGGGATTTCAAACAACAAGTCATTTTCATTGGTGGATTGACTGATGGTCTTTTAGCTACTGAGTATGTTTAGTTTAATTGCATTTTGTTGCTATACTTTTACTTGTGTTCATTTCGTTCTTTTGGGGATTGTATGAGTTGAGTTGAATGTTAGTTGAGCAGTCACTCAGCTTGATTATCCGTGGATACTTACAGTGAGTAAAAATTTGTGATTTTTTTGATTGACTTAATGATGTAGTTCGCAATATACTCTTGCAAGAAGTTTTCTCTGTGCATTTGTTGTATGTATTTGTGGAGGTTCTAATAGTACTGTTATGGATATATGTAGTTATGTCGAACCTCTATCAATTGCTTTGCAAAAGGAAAAATGGTCCCTGGTCCAGCCTCTGCTCTCATCATCCTATACGGGATATGGTACCTCAAGCTTGAAACAGGTAAGTTTTTTCTGGGGCAATGCTGTTATTTTAGCACAGGGGGTATCGATCTTTAGTATTAGAATGCAATTTTTCAGTATTGGTAAAGGTTGCGTGTTGATTCTTAGTTTACCCATATTGTGGAATGAGACTTTGATTGTGATTGCTTTTGGAACATGACCCTTGTTGATACATACAGATCGAACTATATATTAGACCACCTTTGTAAAGCGCAAACCTCATTTCTACTAGACATCAGTTTAAATGTCTGAAATATAATTTTCTGGACAAATTGGCAATAAATAAAGTGACAATAGCCATAATAAAATGAGAGCAGGATTCCTTGCTTGGTGACTATTAAATGTATAAAGTGGTGTTTTCATGTTTACTTCCAGAGTGAAATCAGCTGTTTGTGAATCATAGAATGTCTAATTGTTGTGTATTATCTTTTGGTTATATTTCATGATCTGAGATGTTCTTGCTGTATGTGTTTTAAAGGATGCCGGGGAGCTCGATCAGCTAATCAGCTATTTAATTAATAAAGAAGATTCTACAGGTGTTGTGCTTGTAGGGCACAGTACTGGATGTCAGGTTAGACGTACAATAGTTGCAGAATATATTATCCAATTTTTGAATTTCTTTGATGGACTTTAGATGTGAGAGATATTGTACTTAACGGTTGCATGTAAATAATTAGGATATTGTTCATTACCTTCGCACAAATGCTGCATGCTCCAGGGCGGTCCGGGCAGCCATTCTTCAGGTATTTTGTGACTTTCATGTATCATTTTGTCTCTGCATATTTTGAGCATCCTATTTCTCTGTGCTTGTATATCTCGTAAAGTGGAATCTGACAATAATAGGTGTTTCTCTGTAGAATTTCACACTGCTGTAGTTACAAGAGTGAGCAGTACGTAAGTGAAATTCTTTTAGTTTTCCCAATCGCTTAATTCTATTCTGTCTGCAGGAAAGGGTTCCGTTGTAGATGTAATATGGCTCAATACTTTAGGAAGGCTTATCCACTCATGAAAAACTTTTAGTTGGCATTGGATATACCGTGCTTCAGGATCTGTGCTATGCGATGGCAGTTGAGTTTGCTACTGAACATTTGAACTTTATAGACAAACTTGTAAATGATATCAAGTGAAAACATACTATATTCGTCTTCAGTCTTACCTCCAAACCCCCCTCCACCAAGCGCCTCTGGGTATTCTAGGGGTTGAACCTAGTTATTAAGCAATTTCATTAGAGAAGGGTTGGCTGTAGTCTGTGGGATTTGGCTATGCTGTACTGTAGAGTAGTTAGTCGCATCTTGTCATCAAGGGCCCCGTAAACAACTCTTTGATAGTCTCATGTGGCATTCAGTCTAAAGAGCAGCACTAAAATCCTTGGGATGAAATGGCAAGTGATATTGGTTTCATTTGGTGTTCATCTAGGTATTTTGATTTTATTTCTATTGTCTGATAGAAAGTTATTGCGTCTTTTTGTCAATGCTGGTGGAATCACCTGATTTGGTTTTGAAAGAGCTGGGTAATCTGTAATTGCGAAAATATATAGATCCAAATCTTATGCTCTCGTACTCGAACTTTTGCCATGTGATATCTTAATATGCTAAACACTTTTTCAGGTTTTAACTGCACAGATGCAAACATTATTTGTCAGTTTAGATAATAACGCCAATTTGAATGATTCAGGCTCCAGTTAGTGATCGAGAGTTTAGAGCTACTCTTCCTGAGACAGCAGAAATGATCGACTTGGCGTCAACGATGATTAATGAGGGTCGGGGTAATGAGTTAATGCCACTCCGAGCAAATCCAGATGCCCCTATTTCTGCCTATAGGTAGGTAATGGAAATGGTTTGTTGTTTGGAGTAAGTGTAGCAGTAGGACCATGAAGTGGAACTAGGTTAACTAGTTTAAGTTCATAGCCAAAGTAGTAAATGGACTGTAGAACGGAAAATCCAAAATTGTATGCTTTAGCTAGTACAAAGCCTGAGCAGTAAGCATGTCTGAGACTGTTGTTTCCAGCTGGACAGTTGGGGGCATAAGTTCCATGTTATTGTTTTGTCTTAAAACTGTGAATTGGCATTATGCTACACTCTATTTCATCGTTCTATATGTATAAGTTCTACATAACATTTCACACAGTGCTTTCTGAATACCAAGTACCTTGTAGGTATCACTCACTTTGTGCATACATGGGAGATGACGACATGTTCAGTTCTGATCTTACTGATGATCAACTGAAGACTAGACTTGGACATATGTCACAAACACCTTGCCAGGTAAGCAAATTTTGAACCATATTTCTGAGCTGTAATTTATAAGTAAGGCAATATCTACAACCTTTTTTTCCTCGAATGTTTGGAGAAAACACAACCGTTCAAACTTTATTATGATGTTACCAAGTTTTAACTTTTTGGCGAGCTATATGATACCACACTAAGCATACTATTGCATATGATTAGGCAACACTTCGCATTAGACCCACAACCCATGGACTAAGAGTATCATTTGGAAGTTGGCCCGGCACTTTTAAGCAAAAAACTAGGGAAGCACATTGGCCCAGCTTGAGGACCAACCCAGAAACTAAATATATTTGACAAATTAGTCCATAATTTCACAAATTTTGGAAAAAATCTAATTTTAGTCTTTCTTGGTAAGTGACTGGAGCTTAAGTTACTTGCATTCACTGCAGGTTATTTTTTCGATGGCTGATGAGTATGTTCCGGAATATGTTGATAAGAAAGCATTGGTGGAGAGGTAACGCGTATACTAACAGACTTGTAGCTCTGTGTTTTGTTTGGCCCATAATTCAGTCTCATGATTTGATAAGTCTTTTTTATATTTTATTATCCTGTGCAGATTATGCAAAGCATTGGGTGGAGCAGAGAAAGTTGAGATTGAATGGGGAAACCACTCTCTCTCTAATAGGGTTCAAGAAGCAGTACAAGCAATAGTAGAGTTTGTTAAAACAGAGGGACCCAAAGGTTGGGATGATCCATGGCACTAACATAACCCATTCAAAGTGGCCATTTCTTTCCCCGATTTTTTTCTAGGTTACTTTCTGTTGTCATTCCTTTCATTGCATCTTTTTCATCTTTCCTGGTCTGTTCTTTCTTCTTCTTTTGTGAGATTGATTGAAATCTATCTGAATGTGTGATCTTGCATCAAATTTAGTGTTATTTGGGTCGGGTTAAAATATGTTTGCAGCTGTATTTTCAAATCCTCGTCAAGTTTTCTTTGAATGAAATACACATTTCCAGGACAATAGAAGGTGAAGCTGCACCTAACATCAGCTACTGGGAACCCTAGTTAGCAACTCGAGGTCGTATAAGTATTATTCGTTCAAGTCTGGTCCAATATTCGATCAAGGATTATAACTTGGAACACCATACGCACGTCTGGTGAAGAACCATACCTTTTCTGATTAGAATATCAGATATTGAGACAGCGTGAAATTAAAAAAACCCTAATCAGTAAATCTTAACCCTAACCCCCAAAATGATTTATTTATATCATATTCGTCCTGCGACATGGAGACCAACAATAGTAACCAAAGTAACGGCTGCAGCACCAGCAGTAACTAACATAAAATTCTCAAGATGCGAGAGTGCTTTGAGTTCAGATTTCTGGCTATCAATGCGTTCTTTCCATATAGCAGAAAGGTCCTTCTTTCTCCTATTCCTTCTTACCACCACCTTCTGATCATCAACCATGTCCATTTCAGAGACGAGTAATAAAAGAGATGCCCTAGATTAAGATACGACCTGATTGAAAGAACCCCAAATTCTGAGAAGACGAGTAAAATGGAATGAATAAAGAAAGAGGGGTGGATGTCCATTTCTACTTCACGCTGCGCATACGTTTTACACGTGATTCCTTTTTTGGTTCACCTTATCTAACAGTCATCATCTTCCCTTAACCAAAATCATCTCTTCTTCCTCTGTTCATCTAACAGAAATGTTACAGCTTTCCCCAACCTGTATCAATCCTAAACATTCATCTAAAATTTCAACTCAGATCATTCTTGTAACTCAATCAAGGTCTCACAGTAGACCCATACACACAAACATCAGTACTACTTGCTTCAATTTTATTTAAAAAATTTCAAGAACAAAACCCTAACTTCACTGAGATATAAACTCATCACCAGATATTTGATCTCATTTATAATTTCACCCTAATTCTTTCAATTAACCAATTACCCATCTCTAATCTCAACCAATATCTTCTAATTCAAACCCCTCTTCCGAATCTGAAATCGATTAACTAAAAAACAGAAACCCTAATCTCTCAATCTTCTCCTCGGATTCCGAATCAACTTTTGATTCTTCTTTATGATTCACACAATTGAAAACCCAACTATAATTCACCAACTCATATCAATTCATATAGAACATCAATCGAATAGGAAACCCTAAATATTACTTACCATTTATTCTTCTTCCACAGTTCAATATTAACATCTGTACCATCACCATCAATCACGACTTGATCTTTCCTATCATATCTCGATCTCAAATTTTTATTCTAAACTCTCTAAATCATTCTCAGAATCGTATCAACGATGAACCGGGGAGGAGAAGAAAATAAGAAGATATAAGAAGAAGAGAAAGTGGGGGTCTCTTCTCGATTTGGTCTTGATAAGACCAAAGAAATTACTAGGACACCCAACGATTTGGATAAAAATATTTTTGTCTCTTTAGGTTTAGGTATGGACCGTTTAGTAATTTTCCATTATTTTTGACCGGGTAAAATGGTTTTGACTAACTAATATAACCCCTTCCTGTGTTTTATGCACTGTGGGGGCACTTTGAAAATTTGTAGAAAACGGGGGCAACTAAGAAAGGACCCCAAAAAAACACAGGCACTTTATAAATTTTCCCAAATAATAAACGTTCCCCAAACAGATGACATGCGTTTGCTCGCATGCCTTACATTTTTTTGGGGACCTGCACTTGGACAGGAGCGGTAAACTGCTACTAAGGCTAATCTATATGGGCTAGATTGAGCTGTTAGATTAGCCAAAAAGTGTTACAAATCAAAAAAAAAAGTGTGGTCCAAAAGTTAACACTACGTCTCTCTCCTAGCAAGTGCTCGAAGTTCAACGAGCAGCGAGATTGAAACGCTGAATCATTCAGCGCTGAAAAAGTGACCTTAGCGCTGAACCGTTCAGCGCTCACAAAATCACACGGATCACAAAAATCACAAAATTTGATCTAACGGCTGAAATTTAAAGCGCTGGCGCTGAACCAAACAGTGCTGGGCAGTGGTCCCAGCTGACATGGACTGCTAATCTAGCTGTTAGATTAGCACTCCCATTGGACTTAGGAGGTTGCCCTAGCTGATGTGGACTGCTAGATAAACTGCTAGATTAGAAGACCATGGGACTTAGCCTAAGGAAACCTAGACTAAGGTTAAGCCAAACACAAATGTTAACTGCACTTAGGTTTCAGATTTAAACACCCCACAAATTTTTAAGGGTACTACTATACATTGCGACTTGAGCAATTTATACAGAAAGAAAATTGTTTTCTTTTAACCCAATGGATTGAACCAGATCTCATAAAATAATTCCTGGTGACACAAACGGGTTTAGCTAAACACTAGAAAAACGTTTGGCTATCACACCGTGCCTACTAGCCACACCTTGTAATTCCTTATTTTATTATTATTATTTCCTTCATCTCATGGAAACTCTTTAGTTTCAACAAACTCTTCGGTTTCATGAGATTTCTTCCGCATCATGGAAATAATATAAAATTAGGAAAGGTGATGCGGGACCGGGCCTATTAGCCGGCGGACCATGCCCTAGCCGTGGCCGGTCCCACACCTTGTAATTCCGTATATTACTACTATTATTTCCTTCATCTCATGAAGTTCCTCAGTTTGAACAAAACCCTGATTTCTTCATATTTTCTCAAATGTTGCTCAAACGCATAACAGAAAATACCAGAATTCTCAGGACTGAGACACGAACACTATGGTGACATGGGCATGCTATCTTGACCGAACAGGGTCATCCCTTTGTCTTGCAGGAAGCCGGTCCCACATATTTTCTTTGACCTAATTTGCTCATATTAGTTTCAAACTCTTCCAAACAACTAGGACTTTCATCAAACGATCGTCAGTCGGTCCCATGACCACCAGGGCCGGTTCCATGACCCCTTGGTCGGTCCCTCACTTCCCCATAATTAGGTTTTTTTACCTAACTCTCAGACAGACACTATTTTAATAAATGATTAAACCAGCATTTAATCATCCTTTCACCAACTAGTCTTCAAGGGACTTTGGCATTAGCTCACTTTAGCTATCAACATTCATTCGATAATTATACATCTGTCTCAACAGACATATTCAATTCATGAATCCTAGAACATTCGTAAATCATGTTTGACTCAGCAATACAAAGAATCATCGTCTCATTAAAGTCAACAACTGACTAACTAAATACACGTCTTCCTTGCAGACTCCACAATCACGAGACATCAATTGTGTCACATGGGGGATATTAACTAGGGTTTTGGTTTGGCGGCCTACGGCACGTGTGTTCACCCACGATGAGAATGTGACTAAGTCATGCAAGTGGTTAAAGGAGTTAACGAAGTAGTGGGTGGACAATCAACCAAGTCTCCGCACGATGAGCAGCTGGTTTTAACATGATTTCCACTTTCCCACTCCTTGGCTCCGGCAACCGTTACACTTACTGGGATCAATGTGTCTACTACTTCATGCAATATAAATAAGTCTCTGAACCCATGATTGAAAAAAGGAGAATAAGAACTCAACGTCTGAGTAATTACTCTCAACAGAGCAAATTCAATCATCTGAACTTATTTTCCTCACGCAGAATACACAACACATTCACAATCCTTGATTATCATTGATCTCACACACTTCTAAGCTTTCCTCATACAGATCGACCCATCTTCTCTTGTGACCGAATTGACTCTGGAACGGCCATTGTCTTGGTTTAGGCCGGAGTCTTACAGTTTGATCCATCGAATTCAAAGCACTCCCTTTTTGCAGTGCATCTGTTTGCAAAAGGTTAAAGCAATTTGCTCGGTTCGAGGAGTCTCCTCCGTACGGTCGTCTCCTCACTTCCTAAAAAAACAGTAAATCGTAATCTCCCATCAACAGATTGGCGACCACAGTGGGATATTAATCTCTCGGTTGCAATCTCAAACTTTCACAAAATGGTTGATCTTAGGTCAGGTTCAGTTACAAATCCTAACCCAAACAATGCTAGTACTAGCAATAGTGGTGATACTCCAGAAACTACTCCCGCTTCCAACAACGGTACTGGCGGTACCACTCCTCATCAAACCAACATCGGAAGCAATATTCTCTTCGGCCGGTCTCCCAAGGAAATCAGAGAAAATCCGCCTACCATAGCCGATCTCATGAAGGTGCAAAAGACTCTCGCCAAAATTCAGATTGATATGGCACAACTCAGAAGGAGTTATACAATTATCTCAAAACTCTCACTGACAAGATGTCAGAGAAAACTCAAGAGAAGGGAAAAGAAAAAGAAACATCTTCGGCTGCTGATCCTGAAGTCACACCAATCCATGTAGTAGAAGACGATGAAGTCCACAAGGCTGCAGATAACCCACCGGCAAAGGAACCGTCCAGTTTTATCACTCGTAAAGACTTGGAACGCATCTTGGAGAACCGTGGAAAAGATAAGACGTCCTTCATCCACCGTCACCAACCTACGTACCCTGCTGCTACACAAAGGATTCCTCTGCCAAAAGGTTATACCTCTCCAACGTTCACCCTTTATGATGGAACAGGCAATGCTCGAGAGCGTGTTTCTCTGTTTCTGGAGTCACTGGGTGAACATGAGCACAACCATGTCGTCCATATGAAGGAATTTTCAAAGTCTCTCACAGGCAGAGCATACACCTGGTACAATACATCGCACCAGGAAGTATCACTAGTTGGGGAGAGATGATTAATGCTTTCTATAGAAAATATTTATTCGTTTCAGAGCAAGTCACTCTCTCTGATCTAGGAAGGATGTTTCAAAGGAGCAATGAACATCCCAATGACTATGTGAAAAGATTCAGAATCCAAGCCTTGGATTGCCACGATCCAAACCTCACAGAGCAACAACTTGTAGACTTGTGCATCAACAGAATGATCCCGGTTTACAGAGATTTACTGGAAAATCTCTGGTTCCATACCTTTTCGGAACTTCATGAAGCGTCCAAGCGATCAGCAACTACCGCACATGCTTTACTGGAAAGAGCAAAAGCTACAAAAGCTGAGGAACCTCGAGAGACCCGAGGTAGCATGCGTTTGATCAACAAACAGTATAACCTCCAACCTTCTACAAATATTGTTGCAGAAGGAAGCGAACGGAAATCTGAGTCACAACGCAAGCATGCTTCTCCAGCTCCTCCGAAAGCACCAAAGAAGGATAATCGAGACACACAAAAGCCAACCCAACATACAGGAACTGATCAAGCAGAACCTGACTTCCCTTTTCCCATTGAAGAGGTGATTGAGCTACTGGAGGTTTAGATCCAAGATGGTGCAATCAAGTTACCATATGTCAGAAAAGAACCAACTGAAGAGGAAATGGAGAATCCTCGTTACTGTCGTTTTCATAGATTCGTCAATCATCCCACAAGCGACTGCAGGATTTTAAAGCGCATCATCAAAGAAAAATTAGAATCAGTAGAGCTTAACTTGGGGACTGAAGGAGTACATAGGGATCCTCTCCCGGTTTGAACTTTCACTCTATCTGAACCACCCGTCAAGGAAGCAGTTCAATCCTTAATCGAGCATGTCTGTGAATTGTTGTACTTATCAAAGGATCAAAGGAATGACATGTTTGCTGCATTGAATCACATCATGTCAGGGAAGCGTTTATCGATTCAGGAAACACTCCTTGAGCCTCCAGTAACGGACGAGGAGATGTATAACTGGGAACTTCTCACCACAGTCCATCTCAAAGGAAAAGAATTCAAACGAGCGTTGATTGATGTTGGCACTGCTGTCAATGTCATCCCTATGAAAAATCTTAGAGCTGCTGGTATCACTCGGCAAGAAGCTACTCATGCTCCTGTCTCAGTCAGAGATCATGAATGAATATTCAGGGATGCGTATGGTTACATCATTCTCAAAATCAAAACTGGTTCAACCTGGGCGGAAACCAAATTTCACATAATTAAGAAGGACCCAGGATATGATATGTTCGGGCGTACGTGGATTCATGCTGAAAAAGTAACTCCAACACCTTCAATTGCACACTTCTCTGTTGAAGAAAGCTTTGATTCAGAAAAAAATAGAGGATACTCCATCATTCGAGCATCTAGAGGAAGTCAAAGCCTTGATGGAGCTGACACAAAAGCCTGAAGAAATCACACATGCATTCCTTAAAAGGTTCTGCACTCGGGCAAGTCTTATTCCCCCTTATGTGTCCATATTATCAAATTTCAAACATGCTGCTCTGGTCCGGGGACTTCACTCCACCAACAACCTAGCTATTACAAAATGCTATCAATGGATAACCTCACCTCAGCAATATTTCACCAAATGGTTGGATGCGGAGCCTCTCCAAATCGAGCATATCACTAATACAGCCATTGATGAAATAATGACCGAGCACGACAAGCAATATCCTAGATATTCTCCCTTGCACGAATGCCCACATGTGCCGCAAGATTGGAAAGCTCCACCAATATGGAATCCCATTGTACGAGGAATTCCAAACCAGCAGAAAATATTCAAGGAACGAACGATCAAGCCTAACAAATTTCATGAAAGGTGATTTAGATCTTAAAGAAACTAAACGCAATCTCCATTCTGCAAGAAACTCTAACTGGGAGGGACCTTTTATGATCACCAAGTCGACGACTGGAGGATACTACAAATTGGCTGATATGAAAGGCAAGACGAGTGTACCATTAATACACGAGAATTAGCTCAAAGCATTAGACGCTTGAGGAAATTGGATGTTTGAGGTGTTGGACGTTTGAAGCATGAACACTCAGAACGTCTGAATTTGGCATTTAGGATTTTCTTTCACTGTATTTCAATTTCCTCCAAAATGTTTGCAATACTTGCATTCGGTAATTTGAATTCAGCAATTTATCAAAGTTCAGTTTACTTAAAGAAAATCTCTATCAAATCCAAAAGAAAATCCTCAATCATCTACCTTTCCAAAATCAATCAAAAACAAAACCAAAATAAAATATCACATCTCTCAGAAGTTCGAAGGTTCAAGATATTATGGAAAGAAAACTAAAGGAGGCCGGTAAAGTAAGATTTATGCCCCTCTTCATCCTTCAATACTTGCAAAGCCTCCTTCTCCAGTTCCAGCTCTTCGGTCAATCTAGCAATTTTGGATTCCTTCTTCATCACAGCATCACTAGGGAAAGGTATATCCTTTTCATGAGAGTTCTTGATGATGTTTATCCTCTGACGAATCCATTTCAAGTTAAAACCGAGCCTATCAGAATTCTCCAAGTTGTACTCCCAATCAAAGAGCTAGTACATCTTGAGTAACAGTATTTCTGGCTCGGGTTCGTATATCATCTATAACACGCAAGATGGTTCCCACTTGCATGGTCAAGAAGTAGCTGCGTTTGGGATCCTTGGTAACGACGATATGACCATACTTCTTCCATATCTGCTCATATAAGTCAGCATATCCAACAGGAACACTAAATCCGCCAACCAGTTCATAATACGGGAGTGACTCTCCAAATGGAGAATCCAAAGCAATCCCTGCAGTGGGGTATTCATGTATCACAATACGAGTCTCGAGCATTGGAGCAACTTCTACAATCATTGGAGCAGCCTCTTCTATCTCCATTGATGGAGCGGGATCAGTTTCTTCCATCCTTGGCATGGTTTCTTCTATCCCTGGAGTAACGACGACCTGAACCTCAGTTTCCTTTATAGCTTCAGTAGCGACCTCATCACGACTTTGAGGTACAGAAATGGTTGTGCCACCAATTTGATTCATAATGTAGCTCGTACCGTCGTCATCAACTCGGTTATTCTCAACTTCGTCATTCGGCACCCAATATGATGATAACATGGGATTAGAATAATCCAAGCATGGAAACGAAAGGTGATCATAAAATCCATCATGTAAGTGAACTAACACTGTTTAAGTTCTTTACTATACATTCAAGACATGAGCAAATAGCATGAAAGTCATAAAAACACGTTTTACAACAAGCTCGTCTGAGGATATTTTATACTGCTCTGAATAAGACGATGAACTTGTAGCAATTGGTGAATAATATAAGGTTAAGTTATATACCATTCTCTTCGTATGGATGTTCTTTACAACATATCAAAATTTCATAACAATTTGATAAACGAGCAAAAAGATGTGTCCAAAACATTGGACTACATGACAGCTGAAAATTTTCTGGAAATCTCCTGGAAGTTTACTGTTTCGTCAATTTCGACCTCTAAACTTGCTCAAATATCAAAAAGATTCTTTTAGTAACGCTTGGAAATTTCCTGGGCATAAGAAAACTGGGGTAGACCGTAAAAATCCGACATCGGAGGAAGATTCTACATAATTTTTACTAAAAAGCTGAATTCTAGATTTTCTGGTGACGTATTTCGGCAAAACTTCTCATGTATTCACATGGATTCTCATTCATTCATTCACAAATCAGATATTTTATGCTTCTATGAATAAAATACAAAAGGAATACTTACTTGGGTGGTCGAAGCATTCAAAGAACCAGAATTGCCCATATCAGCATTAGGAGCATCATTGCTTTCATTCGGTCTTGAGTTCTTGAAATCTTATTCGTCACAATCTTCCGAAGATGAACGAGCATCACCAGTATTCTCCACTTCCATGAGAACATCCTCCTGGATGTATTCACAACAATTAGTATTTTATTCACAAAGTATCATAATTGGTCGTGTGAAGAGATACTTACATCAACCTCTTCTTCAACACTCGAGTCAGAAACCGCTTGCCCAGCAGCAGTGAAGACCATCGATACTTGACGGAGCAAAGTTCTATAACGAAGTAATAAACATTGGTTTTGTAATCCTAATTACACAGATAAGAAGAAGTCACGACAAAAGAAGTACTGACAACTTACCAAAGAAACAACTGGGGACTTTATGGTATTAGGTAACATCTTATAATTCTTGCTCCTGCCTTCTCCGCCGTGAATAATTGCTTCCAGTCCTGAGAAGTCTATATCGATCCGAGGTCTCACGATACGGCCGTCCTATGGTAAAAATTGATGAAATAATCAAAATACAATTATCATGACTTTATGAAGATTATAAAAAGGATACATACTTTTGAACACCTTGGAGGTGTCTTTCGTTTATCACCACCGGAGAGATACTTCAGTCTTGGTCGAGTAGAAATCATCTCAGCAGAAGGAGGATCTTTCACCAAAGGCTGGACAACCATCACGAAATCATGTAAACGCTCAAGTTGTTGATCCCATAAGTCTATGTAACTTGGAGTTACATATGCAATTCGATCAGAACAAGGGAACCAGTAATTGCCTCCTTCCATATGTGTACGGTCTAAACGGGTCATAAGTTGTTCAACCGATGGTTTATTCCTTCGAAAAGTCGGAACACACTGATCCATACCCATTTTTAGAGCTGCTCTATCGATGTTATATTCTTCCACTGAAAGGTCTCCATATATCGCTGATACTAAGTAACCAGGAGTGCAACTCAGCATAAAAAATCTCTCGCCATTGCTCAGATCTGTACCAGATTTCAAAGTAATACTTTCTCCATCATTGAAGGTTGTCAACTGAGAAATATAAGAAGGAATTGACACCCATGGACGAAAATTGAACTCAGACTCATTGTCTAACACATTGACGAGATGTGTCTTGAGTCGGGGTTGTTTTGTGGACCAGCGCATAATCTTGACATTATCCCTCTCAGAGAAAACATGACGAGCATCAGCATTCGGTCCTTATAGGATATTACGAGGAATGGGTGCATAATTCTTGAAGCGTTCCCACATTAAAGCTTGGAGAAACATCGTATTGGCATAACATTCAATCTTCATAAAGCTATTTGAGATACTGGAGTCTATAACCAAGGAGTCTAAGTTGGAGTACAAAGAGCCCAAGAATAGACTACTGATTGGAAGTTGCTCACCTTTGGCTATCCTAATGGCAAAGGGAATCACGAACGGCTTCAATAAATTTCCACTATCTTCAAATATATCTCTGGACGGCCATAAACACAAGAAAGCAGCGATGGATAACGTACCATCGACAGGCCTGTCAGGAGCATCATCTCTCAGCCACCAGTGTGTTAACCAATGGGCATAACAACATTTGCTAGATACTTTATTAATTTCCTCCATCTCGGCTGTCAAGATGTTAGAGATTGCCGTCTCTTCTGCCGAAAGTATTTCAGGAAGATTGCCCGTGATTGGGAGATGCAACAAAGCAACTACATCCTCTAAGGTGATGGTAAACTCTCCCCATCTGCATATGAAAGTATGGGTTGGAATGCACCAGCGAGCAAGCAGAGCTACTATACCTTGCACATCGTGAAAAATAAACAAGTCTTCAGATGCTTGAATGTCCCTTGTTACCTGCGCACGATACAACATGGCTCGAACACGAGGAAAACCCAGCATATGCCTTGCCCATCCATAAATTTTTTCCAAAGGTCGTCGAGAAAGCTTAAATTCTATAAAGCGGAAAAATGTCTTCGCTGAAGACAGAATCGGATGACCGCTCGAAGAGTCACCAATTTCTTCTAAGTAATATCTCTGGGATTTATCAGAAGACGATATGCTGGGGTCTTGAGACGTTTTTCAGGTCTATGCTAAACCACGAAGAACGCATCCTCAGTATTCGGAATATTCTTGATTCCAGGTGTTTCTTCTTCCTCTTCTTCACCAATAGAAGTCTCATCCATACATGTATCATCTCTGGAGGCATCATTATCCCGGGAATCATACTTCCTTGTGAAGCAGCTGTAACATCCACACAATACTCTACTTCAGTATATCATCCATACAAAATGCAAACCTCGACAAAGCGATGGAACCAGACAATTGGATGATAAATATGCTCATACTAGCATCTACAAAAATGGTAATTCTTAACTCTTACCTGCTTACGATTCCACTAACAGTAGTGATTGTGATACAAGAGTTAACACTTCAAAACTTGCTTGTTTCTTTAAAACTGCAAAAAACGAGCAAAACTTTATTATTCCAAAACCAAAACTTGATTTTTCATAAAATCATGAACATAATTTTCACTGTGTGAACATCCGCAACTGAGTTATAAAAAACTCACACCAAGGCAATATTTCATCATAAATAATTGTCTACTTTTAATAATTACTCAAAATCATTTTTTGATTTTTAACAAAAATAATGCATACATATATATATATTATAAAAAGAAGTGTTGTCTGTCTTGGGTAATAGACGGCCATCGATTTCGTCCATCCGGTGGCTGGGATCGATAGTTGGCGAGGTTTCTATCCATCTGTTTTTTAGACATATAATTTTATGAGATTCTTACGACCATCCATTTTTGACATATAATTTTGGATGGCATCGATTATATCACGGCCCGAGCCAAAGATAACCTTAACCTAGCCATTAATCTAAAACACGACTAACCTTTGAATCTGCCGGACTAAGTTTCCTAATTAGCCTATGAGTCCTGCTGTCGCGCGCGCGGGGCAGTACAAATGAACTCGCGGCTAACAGTCGTTGGATTCATCTGATGTTTTTGAGATCTAGACATGAATATATTTTATTATTTTCTTAGAATTTTATTAATTAAACACCGTTATACTTTCATTTAATTATAACTAAACCCTCCCTCTTCTCTGTTTATCATCTTCTCCAATTTGGTTACGAAAGATTAGTTGAAGTAGTATTGAAATATCCAAAAACAAACATAGTCAGACCGGATTTTAAGTCGTTCATATATTTTGAAGTCATCCGATTTGTTTATCACCAACTAAATGGAGCGATCATGGTTTGAAGATTTTGATTGTAGTTGGAGTATATACTAATCGGTATTTGGATTAGTTACCTTTGGATCGTAAACGCCTCTTCCTTCTATTTGAATCATCAGAACTCTTTATTTAAGTTTTATTTGAATCTAGTGAAAATATTTTTGATCATAATCATGGGGATTAATTGGCAGTTGATTTTCTTCTTTGGAAGGAAAAAATCAATCAATCTTTAGTAAGTATTAATGTAGAAATATCACTACTATCACACAAACAATTTAATTTCATTAGTGCTATAAGACATGAATCATCACAATTTTGATCCATCACTGCATCTCAAGTAGAATGCAGGAATTCTTTTTCACTACATAAGGAGGACTGGAAACGAAATAGATATGAAATTTATGGTTAGAAAAAATATATAGAATTATTGATTTTCACTAAAATCCGGATCTACAGCTGTTAAGCAGATCCAACGGCTCTTGGACGCGAGTTTATTTTCACTATCACTCGAACGCACGCGTGATAGCAGGACTCATTAGCCTATTTTAAGAAGATGATAACGGAGTGTAGTCTATATGTAGACTTGGAGGTAGAAGGGGAAAGAGCTCGAGTAAGAGAGAGGTTTTTTTTTTGGCAAAAGAGTAAACTACATTTTATTGAGAATGGATCCTTTGTAATCGGTTACATGCCCAAATTGGTTATTAACTTGAGAACCATACCTAATGTTAACATTGGTGGTATTCAGAAATTTCAAATTACCAGACACTCGGCTTGTACTTCCTTCTTCAAATATTGAATTTCTGAAAAATCCTCTTTTCGCGCCATCCTTTGTGACATTTATGGCTTGAGTAACTCTTACATCCCACATTATCAGATCTTGTTCATTCCTTCCGTCTTCATTGTAGACATTGAAGATATTTCCCTGATCCATAATCTTGGTACGGCACTCATTATCCATATCCCCAATTTCACTATCTCCATAGAATTTGGTCTTCACCCTGCGTAAAGAAACCATATAGCCTGCAGATTCTGATCTAATCTATCCAAAACTTCAAACCAGTTCTTCATGTTTCTCCCATCCATTTCTGACCATACCCAATCTCTACCAAAAAGGACTCTTAGCCTATACATATTACAAAGCATAATATTGTCTTTCCCTTTATTACATAACACAACCTTAAGAGAGTTAAAAGAGTTCTAAGCATTCTGAAATTCGGCATCTCTGTAATGATCTTCCAGATTTAAGTTTCCTTCCCCAAAAAAAGAGTCTCCAGAGGACCCCATTGCCTTCCATGAAACTGTGACTCTTTTACAATTCATACTAGTCATCCACTGCATCACCATTATCATGGTCTTTCTTTTGTCTTCAATCACTCCTTGCGAAGCAACACTGCACCTGGCACCTTTGAACTTGCCTGCAAAATCAGTCACATACAAAATAAAAAAAACTTCAGATCTCTGATTTGTATTAGCCATAGTGAAGTAAGCCTTATTACTGCCATCTTCTTTCTGTTTGGTAGTAACTGTTTTCTTCTTTCCTTTGTTGTTGATGTCTGCCTGAGCCATGATGTGACTCACAATCTTATTAGCTATAAACTTGTAACAAGGTTTAGTTTTCTCAAAAGCACTCTGGCACCTAGCTTTCCAAATAAACCAAATAGTAGTTGTACAAATGTTTTCCCAGTTAACATTATCATGACTGAAATTGTTTTTATTTTGAAACAAATTTTTGAACCAAGTTCGAAAATTATAACTTTTAGTTTTTACCCTACTTGTGTTGTAGGACAGACACTTCCAGACATTACTAACAAAGTCACAATTCATAAACAGGTGATCAATGTTTTCTATTTCAGTATTGCATAAATTACAGATGTTATCTATATTGGTTAGAATCCTGCTGATTCTAGCACCCACAGGGAGAATGTCGTGTAGATATTTCCAAATAAACACTTTAATTCTAGGTAAAACTTTCATTTTCCACAGCCTAGTCCAATTAATTGAACTAGTATAGCTAGTAGGACAATTGGTTCCATCATTCTCGGTCAATTTATTGTAAAGAGACCCAACAGTGAATTCCAGATGTGGAGTGTAACTCCACCTTGGCCTATCTTCAGAATTATTTTCAATCTTTATAGCAACTATTTTCTGTATTTGAGCATCAGTAAAACACAATTTGAGTTTGTTTAAATCCCAACCATTGACATTATCATTAAAAGGATCCCTGACTTTACTAAATTTTAATTTGATCTCCTCATTGATGGGAAAAATCAAATTTTCCTCCCCTGGAATCCATTTGTGTTTCCAGATATTAATTTTAGTACCATTGTTGACCTCCCAAAAACTCCCTTTCCTAAGATTGTTGAAGCTTTTGGAAATTCCTTTCCAAAGCCAAAAATCTGTAGGTTTTGCTTTGTAACTGTTATCTAATATATCCCCATTTGGGAAATACTTCAGTTTAAAAATAGTACCCCATAAAGATTTTGGATAGGCTATCAGTCTCCAGCCTATCTTAGTTATCATTGCTTTATTCATAATTTTTAGCTTACAAAAACCTAAACCACCCTCTTTTTTGCTCTTGTTAACTCCAGACCAAGCTTTTATGTACAGACCTTTCGATTTACCCTCTTTTCCCCCCCAAAAGATATCACGTTGGAAAGCTGTTATTTTATTTAGAGTATACTGTGGAATTCTAAAACAGTTCATTTGATAGTTAGGGATAGTTTTAATAGTGGATTTAATGAGAACTCCTCTACCAGCCGGAGAAACATTCCTGTTTTTCCAACCTTTCAACCTACCAGCAACTCTACCAATAAGTGGTTCAAAACAGGTTATTTTAGACGTATTAGTAAAGAGGGGAGCACCAAGATATTTATCATCTAGTTTTATTTTTTGAACTTTTAGGATTTTTATAATCATTCTATGAAATTTATTAGGAAATCTACCACTGAAAAAGACCCCTGATTTTTGAAAGTTAATAAGTTGACCCGATCCTTCACTGAAAGTTTTGAAAATTTTAAGTATGTTTTTACTTTCTGCAAGGTTAGCATTGGAAAAATCAAACAATCATCCGCAAAAAGCAGATGATTGATCGGAGGACTATTTTTAGTAACTTTGATACCATGAATTAACCCTTTGGGTTGCGCTGCCATAAAAAAACAGGACAAACTTTCCATACAGAGAAAAAAAAGGTAAGGAGATAAGGGATCTCCTTGCCTTATTCATCTGGTAGGATAAAAGACCTTCCCCGGAGAACCATCTAACAACACAGAAGAGGAAGTAGTGCTTATGCACTGGTGTATAAGGTTACACCAGTCACTACCAAACCCCATTTTCCTAAGAACAGCTAAAAGGAAGTTCCATTCAACCCTATCGAACGCTTTGGACATATCAATCTTTATGCCTAAATAACCTGTGTTACCTCTTTTTTTTTTCATAGTGTGTATTAATTCATGAGCTACCATGATGTTGTCAGATATCTGCCTATTAGGGACATAAGCAGATTGAAAGGGAGAAATCAGTTTATCTAGAAGAGGTTTTATTCTACTAGCCAACAGTTTAGAGATAATTTTATACGTGGTGTTACATAAACTAATCGGCCTAAATTAGCTTGCTTCATCTGGGTTTTTAGTTTTCGGAATCAGAGAGATGAAAGTATTATTCATCTCCTTAAGAATAAATCCAGTGTTAAAAAAAAATTGAACCATAGAAACGATATCCACAGAAACCAAATCCCAATTTTTCTAAAAAAAGACCGCAGGGAAACCATCTGGCCCTGGGAGGAAGACGGTGTCATTTTAAAGACTAACTCTTTGATTTCCTCATACTGAAGAGAACGCATGAGGGCTGAGTTGTCCTCATCAGTAACCATACAAGGAATGTTGATTAACAAGTCATTGTTCATTTCAGGTTGAGTAGTAGTCGCCATTTTAGAAAAATGTTGAAACAACACTTCCTTTATCTGGTTTATACTTTCCAACCAAATCCCATTGTCATTTTTAAGAGCTATTATCCTATTTCTCAGAGCTCTAGTTCTCATAAGACCATGAAAATAACCTGTATTTTTATCCCCTGAGTTTAACAGTTTATCCCCACTTTTTATTTTCAAAAAAGATTCATTTAAATTATACCATTTCTCAACCTCTAGATTTAACAGTTTCAAAGTTTCAGATTTATTTTTGACCTAAATATTATTTTTGAACCTTTCAAGGTTAGTTATTGCCTGTTCCAACCTTAAATGAACATTTCCAAACTGATTTTTATTCCATAAAATTAAATGTTTTTTGCAGACAGACAACTTTTTAACAACTTGAAAAGCAGGGGAGCCAAATTGATGTGTTAACCAGGAATCATTCACAACATCGATACAAGATTTTTCATCTAGCCAAGTACAAAAGCATTTAAAAGGTTTAGCACCATCCTTCCTATCTTGTTTTGTACTTAAAATTATGGGACCATGATCTAAAGCTATCGGACTCAAATGTGACACTTTGGCATCCTGAAAAAGGGAAATCCATTCATTATTCGCTAAACCTCTATCTAATCTCTTTTCAATCAGTTCTCTATCATTTCTGTGGTTGGACCACGTAAACGGATAACCCACAAACCCTAAATCTATTAGACCCGTCTCATTCACAGCACTAACAGAATTACCAATTTCCCCTTTGTTGATTATGCCAACACCCCCAGTTTCACTCTGATGTAACGTAAAGTTCAAATCCCCTATTACCAACCATGGAAGAGTAATGCTAGAAGACATCTGAGACAAACATTCCTAAGTAATATTCTTGTTGTTGGGATGACCATATAAGCAACTAAGAATCCAATCTTTACAAGTTATTTGATCAGTTATACAAGCATTGGTGAAAATATCAGAATGTTCAGTAACTTTTAATTTAACTGTGTCAATCCAAGCCATAGCTATACCCCCTAATCTTCCTATTGGATCTACTATTTTCACATTATCATAATGAACCGGTCTAAAAAGACTTCTCACATTTTCTCTAGTATTTTTGGTTTCACTAAGGAAGATAATCTCAGGTTGTATCGATTGGACTAAATTCTTCAAATGTT
The DNA here is from genome assembly GCA_023531105.1 of Papaver atlanticum. Taxonomy (NCBI): domain Eukaryota; kingdom Viridiplantae; phylum Streptophyta; class Magnoliopsida; order Ranunculales; family Papaveraceae; genus Papaver; species Papaver atlanticum. The sequence continues at coordinate 1,616,408 of JAJJMB010014022.1, read as the reverse complement.
CTCTTGGATACTTTTTACCACAACCTTGACAATTCCATGACATGACTTTCAAACTTCAAATTGTATGCATTCTTTATACCAAACATAATTATGTAAATTCAGAGTTTGGATATCTACTATACATATGCTCTTCAGCGTGTTGTACTCAACATGCAATAACCATTTCATATCATATATGTTATAAAAATTTGTGTCTCTAGAATTGAGTTTCATATGAACAGTTGATACACCAATTTTTTCAGAACATATAATCTTCCCAGAGTAAATATTTATTCTAATGGCATGCTTCTCACTTAACACATAACGATTGTAACTAGAGAAAATGAGTGGCATGTTGTGTACCTGACTGTTGCTTAAAGCAGATTTCACCATCTCAGTTCCTTGGTTAACAGAAACAGCTGGAAGAGTGCTTGCTGGAATGTCAATGATGTAATCATTAAACATGTCAAATGGGTCATCATAGGACACAATCGAATTTCTAATCATCTGAGGATTAGCAAGAATGATATTGTCCACTCCATGAGATTGCACAGAGGGAGCTGGGAATAAAGAGTTAAGAAGAGCAGAAGAGATATTAGAAGATCTATTTTCAGAATTCATAACAGGAAAAAAACTGAGGTTACTAGTCTCCATTAACATATCACCATCTGTAACTACAACTCCATCAGAATTTAGATTTACACCAGCACTTTGAGACCCTTTAGACTTTTTCACATTCACTTCTTCTGCAATGGGAACTTTTCTCTTGTACTTGCTCTTCTTTCTTTCAGGTTCCTTAAGATTGATTGTGAATTCAAGCGGAGAGCCCGCCTTGATCTGATGTTCAGTTGCTTCATCCATTCTTCTAACCGCTTCATCAATATCCACCACATAAAGATTATCTTTTAAAACTAATTGGCCACCAGAAGATATCACTATCGGAGCAGCTTCCTCAATTAACTTTTATTTATCTTTCGAGTTTCCCAAATCTGCTTTTTCCTTGCCTTTAATACGGTTCTTTGCCTCCACTATTCTCTTATCCTCATTAGTTCTTTCAGCATCAGCGACAAGTTGAGCTGTTACCAGATCTAACTCATTACTCTTTCTCGCCACCGAAACTGTGAGATTAGGATTACACTCCCTAGAGCATTCCACTAACCCTCCCACCCTAGGATTAAAATCTTCAATGGAGTCACGAGCAGCTTCTAAAGCTAAAGCATTGATTTGTGCTATGCTAATACCATGATTACTTATATCTTCATGACCACTGTGATCTATTAGAGGAGTCTCATCTTCAACAGAAATATCATTCCCTTCAACATTGACTGGTTCTTCGATTATCATCACATCTCTTTCTACACAAGGTTCCACCCGATGATCCAAGACCCTACATAACCCACACATCCTTTATGGCATAACATTATAGTTAAAAGAGATCCATGCTTCATCCTCTTAAGCTCTCACAATCACCCTCCTAGGAAGAGCACCCGTGACATTAATCTTGATCAACATCTTTACTGTTTTATGATCTGGAGAGAGACCCATTGGTTCAGCAAAACCACACAATTCACCAATAGCTTCTGCCATGGCTCTATAAGCAGCAGGAGTAAGAAACTGATTAGGAATTCTACATAAAAAGACTATGAATAGCTCGTAATCCATATTTATAGCAGCACCGAACGAGAAACCCTGATTTGGTATTTCAATAAGGACCACCAAGTAGCCATCTAAACACCATGGACCATCATCCTTAATTCTCATAATATCAATCTCAGATCCAAATCTGTATAAATGAACATTAAGCCTTTCTCCAAATTTCTTGATTATAACTTCTTTAAACATTAGCCACAGATCTCTTACCAAATTCCTAACTCTACTAGTGGATATAGTTACAGGACAGCATATTCTTCCTAGCATACATAAAGTAAAGTCTTCTTTTTCTTTCTCCAAAACCATATTTTTGTCTAAGTAAACAACCGGTTCTATAGCACTTTCAAGATTTAGATTGTTCTTCATATTAACAGCTAGATTGTTAACAATATCAGTAGATATTTCTGTAGATTTGGTGGAAGTGTTTGAGGAAGTAGCCATAAGCAGATGATTTCCCCTTGTATCAGGATTTCCTTTGAAGCTATATTTATACTTAAATAATTTTGAACTCCTGACTATTAGGCTACCAACTAATTTCAGGGACACCCATTGAGAGATGATCAAGATCAAAAGAAGTATGGTTAAATATCTCAAATCTAAAGAGGTAAGGGGATGCATGGAGGAAATCGAAACATATCAAAGAAAAGAATAAATAAAAACTAGGAGGAAAGAAGCTTAGACGTTACTCGAGGAGAGATAATTCGAAGAGGTAGGCTTTGAAACGTCGCCAAAGTTATAATTTTATTTGATATGCCTACGTGGTGATTTTAGGTATGTTTTTTTGATCGATTGATTTTTAGGTATGTTAATTTGCCTTTTGTGAGACGATCAATACTCGCTTTTAGCAATGTGTATTTTAGACACATGGTTCTCCTAATCTAACATAAAGTTGTACTCTTGAGCTTTTAGCTTGGTTTCTACAAATCTAACATACCAACTTCATGGTTCTTCTAATCTAACTTAATTTCGTAATTAAAAACAGGCTTGATTTCCATAGTAAAATAATTTAAGGGGTCGCTGCAGGGGCTAAACTGAAAACCCGGCTAAGAGAACACCAGGGCTTGGGCCTCAATAAATATAATTATATTTCCTAATCTAGCTTAATTTACTAATTAAAAACCGCTAATCTTATTGTGAACATTAATTTCCTAAACATTCTAATCACAATTAATTTTATTGTCGAGAATATGTTTCATCCTAGACATTCTAATCCACGGCCGGGGCCTACGGCCCCGGCTGATTTTACCCAAACAGCAAAACAACGAGGTAATACTAAGATGACCCGACTAATTAAACACGCTACAATGACCCGGTGAACCAACACACCATACTATGACACGACTAACTAAATACGTCCCCGAACATTACAGGCCGAGTAAAATTCATGGGAGGATACTAACCAACCGACCAAACAACAAACCAAAATCGAACGAGGTTGAGCCCCGGCCGTAGGCCGGGGTGATACCTAGTATATATATATATATATATATAACGTGAATTACTCACGTAAATTTTTTTTAAAAAAAATTGACGTGAGAAAAACTCACGTAAATAAATAAAATAATAAAAATCGTGAATATGTCACGGTTTTGTCAAAAAATTTAAAAAAAACTTTTCCCTCGTACGATCGTCCGTCATTGAAACGAGGGTTTATTCAAATTTTGTGAAAAAACCCACACTTTCAAGATAAAGTTTTGGTTTTCATGAAAGCTCATAGACAAAATTTTCATTATTAGACATAGGTCCATTTCAAAAGAAAAATCTCTCCTAAATCAGGGATTATTGCTCGTTTCTTAAACTAACGAACGTACGTTCCTAAAACGAGGGTTTTCCATAAAACTCATGCCTATATATGCATATGTATATATAACTTTAACATGAACAAAGCATAAACAACTCAAGAAACAGCAAACAAACAAAAATTTGCTTACCTGGTCGGTGCCGCCCGGAATTTGGCCGGACGGTGGCGGCGACGGTCGGACGGCAGCGGCTCCGGCGAAAATTTCCTGCTCTCCTCCTCTACTGCTCGGACGTGAAGGAAGGAAGAAGAAGAAGGTGGTGGTCGGTCGTGGGAGAAAAAAAAAGGTGTTTATCCCTTTTATATCAAATTTTATTTCCAAAACCTAATTCCACAAGGATTTCCTTTCTGAGGCCCGGACCCGTGAATCCTAAATCGACAAATGTTAGAAATCCCATTACCAAATCAGTGGTGCTACACCAATTTACGCCCGTTGGACGATGCTCTATCATGCTACTGGGATCTTCATTCAAGTCATGACCCGCTACACGACATCATTTGAGTAAATCGAAAATCCGGTAACATTCTTTCTTACGACTAAGTTCAATTACTTATTTCGTCTGTAACTAGAAAAATCACCATCCAGTGCTGACTGGGGAACAAGACTGTCCCTCACTAAGCATGGGACTTAATGTTGATGGTGGATTTTTGATAAAGGCTAAAATCGTAAAATCATAACCTTACATATTCCTGATCTAGTAATCATACGAATATTTAGACTCATGTCTCTCGTTTAAGCATGAAAACTCATGCCACGATGGTCTCTGATTGAGTGTATCTGCCTCTCAGAGCATACATGAATATGCAGTCTCTCAATTGAGACCACGACATATTTCATTAATACTGAGCAATTTCAGTAATCACTTTTATATATAATCGAACGATTGGACAGCTCCTATACAGCTTGCCTGCTAGTATAGAGCGATAACGTCTTCAGGATGCAACAATGTTTTCCCTGACTATATAAAAGACATATGTATAGAATCTTAACGATTGGACGGCTCCTCGACAGCTTGCCTGCTAGTATAGAGTGATAACATCTTCAGGATGTAACAATGTTTTCCCTGACTATACAGAATAAATATGACGCTTCAGTTAGCTCATATTGCTCAATTCTCGAATAATCAATGCTCCTAGACAACATGCTAGTATAGAGCCATCAATTAATTATTTCTAGTCGCTAGATTCATTAACTGAGTTCCTAGAAAATATTCTACGTTCTTCATAATATTTCGTTACTTCAATTCATGGTTCTTCCCAGCAGAATTCCATGGGTTAGTAATAAATATTCAACGTACGGGCATCTGAGCCACCATCGAGTAAGCCCCTAGAAAATGGTGCAAGTGTACTCAGCAATAATACACTAACGAGCACCTGAATGCACGAACGAGCATTCAAAAATATGAAGGAATTAGGAAACCTATGCAAAATAGGGGAGAATAATAATAATAATAATAAAATATCAAAAGAGGCGTCTAAGAGGACCAGGCCCACCGGCCGGTCGGTCATGCCGTCGTGGCCGGTCCCACGCCTCTTCCTTTATTTTATCGTATTTTATTATTTTTTCCTTGATTTCATTAAAATCCCTTCATTTTAGCGAATTCCTTCATTTTAGCAAAACTCCTTAGTTTCATGATATTTCCTTCACATCATGGAAATAATATAAATTTAAGAAAGGTGTCGCGGGACCGAGCCTACCAGCCGGCCGACCATGCCCTAGCCATGGTCGGTCCCACACCTTGCTATTCTCTTATTTTATTATTATTATTTCCTTCATCTCATGGAAACCCCTTAGTGTTGATGGGGGAAAACGGTTCGCTGGTTTTTTAGGGAATGGAGAGACGATCGTGTGACGGAGGCTCCTCAACCGAGCAAACTGCCTAACCTCAAACAGATGCACTGCACGGGAGTGCTTTGAGTTCAAGAGATCAATCTGTAGGAATCCGGCCTATACCAAGACAATGGCCGTTCCAGAGTCAATTCGGTCACAAAGAGGGAAGAGGGTTGATATGTAGGAGGGAAGCTAAGAATTGTGGGATCAATGATGATCAAGGATTGTGGATGTGTTGAAGGTTTCTGCATGTATGTGAATTGTGTAAATAAGTTTCGATCGAGAAAATTGTGTGTCTCCAGTCATCGATTTTGGACTTATTTATATTGTCAGAATGGTAAAAACCTTGATCCCAGTAAGTGTGACGGTTTCTTGAGTGAAAGAATGAGAAAGTGGGAGATCGTGGTAAAATCAGTTCCATGTCGTGTGGAGACTTGGTTGATCGTCCACCCAATACTTTGCTAACTCCTTTAACCGCTTGCACAACTTACTCACATTTCTCATCATGGATGAACACACGTGCCGTAGGCCGCCAGACCAAAACACTAATTAATATCCCCCATGTGACGTGATTGATGTCTCACGAACGTGGAGTCTGCAAGGCAGATGTGTATTTGATTAGTCAGTCGTTGACTTGATTAGACGATGGGTCTAAGTATTGTTTAGTCGAGCATGATTGCTGAATGCTCCAGGATTCATGAATTGAACATGTCTGCTGGGACGTATAGTTTTTGAATGAATTATGCTGATAGTTGAAATATTGATAGTCTGAGCAAATATTGTTCGTCTGAGCAAATATTGCTCGTATGATGAATTACTGAATATTGATAGTTGGATAATATTCTAGCATTTGAGCAAGTATTGCTCATTTGATAAATTACTGAATATTGATAGTTGGATCATTATTCTAGCATTTGAGCAAGTATTGCTCATTCGATGAATTATGAATTATTGGTAACTTGACCCAATAAAATATTAATTAAAATATTGGTAGCCTGACCGAATATTATATTTTAACCCAGATGTTGATTGCTGGATCAATATAAAATCATTAGTGTTTGAACTCGCTCAGAATTGTGATTTACAGAGCGTTTGTTCGAAACCCTAATTTTTGATCAATTGCTCGTCAATTGATGATTCACTGAAAATGTGAAGGAGTGACCGGCTACATGGGATGATGGTCGACCATGTAGCGCCCAAGTGCTCGAGTGAGCATGCACCAAGGTCCTTTGTTGACCGGTTGGTGAAAGGATGATCAAACGCTGGTTTTATCATTTATTAAAATAGTGCTCGTCTGAGCATTAGGTAAAAAAACCTAATTATGGAGAAGTGAGGGACCAACCAAGAGGGAATGAGACCGACCCTTGGTGGTCATGGGACCAGCTGATGGTGGTTTGAGAAAATTCCAGGTTGGTTGGAAAGAGTTGGGACCCAATATGAGCAATTAAGCAAATTAGGTCAAAATTATAAAGATGTGTGGGACCGTCTCCTTGCAATCCTTAAGGCCGGCCTTGGTCAGTCAAGGAAGCATGCCCGTGTCACCATAATGTCCGTGTCTTAGCCTTGAGAGTTTTGGTATTTTCTGGTGTGCGTTTGAGCAATATTTTGGATTTTTCGAAGAGTTCAATCTTTGACTGAAATTCTTGATTTTGCTCGAATGAGCAAGTAAAACTTTGCCCATTTGATCAATACTTTGAGAATATTAAAATAATAATATTTTAATATTTTCCATGAGTAGTTTAGTCGGTCATGTGACCATTTGACTTTTTGGCTTTTTCATGGTTTGAGCGATATTTGATAAAATATAAAGAAACCAGGGTTTTTGCTCAAACGGAGGAGTTTCATGAGATGAGGGAAATAATAATTACGAAAACAAGGGATTTCAAGGTGTGGGACCGTACATGGCTAGGGTATGGCCAGCCGGCTAGGTAGCCCGGTCTCGTGACACCTTCCCCTATTTTTCATCTTTGAAGGAAAATATGGAGAAACCGTGAGTTTTGCTCAAACAAGGAAAGTTGCTCGAATGAAGGAGTCTTCACGAGATCATGAAAATAATAAAATAAGGAAAACTAAAGGAAAAGGTGTGGGGGACCGGCCACGGCGGCATGACCGGCCGGCCGGTGGGCCCGGTCCCTAGACGCCTCTTTTATTTTTATTTTTATTTTTTTCTCTCTCCTATTTTGCGTGGGTTTCCTCGTTTGTCCATATTTTTGAATGCTCGTTCGTGCATCACCGTTGAGTACACTGCACTATTTTCTTGGGGTTTACTCGGTGAAAGTCCAGACGCCCGATTGTTGGATATTTATTACTAATTCATGAAATTCAGCTAAGAATGATTCATGAAACGGAGTAATAAAATGAATTGAGTATCTATTACTAATCCATGGAATTCATCTGTGGAATTCAAGGAACAGAGTAATGAGATAAAGTGGTTATCTATTACTAATCCATGGAATCTAGCCGGGGATAGCCATGGAACGGAGTAATGAGATATAACAAATTATGTTCTAGGAATTCAGTTGGCGAATGACACTAGAGTTAATCTATGTGCAGAATCGAGATATGAGATAGTTGAAGCATCATATTCGTTCTGAGGGGTGTATAGTCAGGGAACAACGAACGACGTGACACCCTGAAGACGTTCAGCTCTCTAACAAACAATTATGTCTAGAGAACCGCCCAATGATCAAGATTCTATACACGGTCTCTCTACATAGTCAGGGAACAACGTGCAGCGTGACGTCCTGAAGGCGTTCAGCTCTCTAACAAAAAATTATGTCTAAAGAACCGCCCAATCATTAAGATTCTATGTGGAGATGGGTCTCTCTATGTAGTCAGGGAACAACGAACGGCGTGACGTCCTGAAGGCGTTAAGCTCTCTAACAAACAATTATGTCTAGGGAACCGCCCAATCATTAAGATTCTACATAGAGGTGATGATGAAATGTGTGAAGTATCGAACGCTCAGCCGGGAGGCCTTTCGAGAAACATATTCATCATAGCTTTCTTAGAGGAACGCTCACTCAGTCAGAGATCGTGAAACGGTTCACGGATCGTAAAATATGAATCGTCACATGCGTTCCTGAAGCCGGGTCAGAAACATGCAGTATCATGATTTTACGATTTTGACCTTTGTCTAAAATCAACCATCAACACTTAGTTTCAACAAACTCCTCAATTTCATGAGATTTCCTCCGCATCATGGAAATAATATAAAATTAAGAAAGGTGTCGCGGGACCGGCCTACTAGCCGGCCGACCATGCCCTAGCCATGGCCGGTCCCACACCTTGTAATTCCTTATTTTATTATTATTATTTCCTTCATCTCATGGAAACTCCTTAGTTTCAACAAACTCCTCAGTTTCATGAGATTTCCTCCGCATCATGGA